>CM062204.1:13807500-14047500 GCA_031216445.1 Lateolabrax maculatus
TCAACCCAAACCATGATGCTTCCTTAAACCTAGAAAACCACTTTTGTGCCTACACCTGACCAAACCTTATTTTTAAAACCTGTTTTAAGATCATAAAATGGATTTTTTTCCCCCTAAATTAATTAGTACAATTTTGGAAGGCGCTGACAGATAATGCTGATAAGACCATCACTTATTTGTGTCGTATTTTTACGTCTAATTTAAAGGACTTGTTGCTACTTTACTTGAGGAGCGAAAGGTAAGGTGACCGTTGTTACTGGACCTAATAAAGTTCCCGGTCATGGTTAAGTTGTTCTCCAGAATGTTTTTTCTCATTACCCTTTCATCTACAATGCATTCTTACAATTTCCTTCCATATTAAAGCTCATCTCTTTGCCTTATTTTGATCTTTGCTGCCTGTGGAAGAGCACCGAACTTGAAATGCCTCGTAATACAGAGAATCTGCTGCTCCGAGAACCTTTAATGTTCCTTTTGCCTTTAAGAGCTTTCTTTTGAGATCAAATTGAGCATAACAAAAAACATAATTTCACTTCCCTACATTGAACGGCCCCCCTCCTTTTTTTTCTACCTGTAAATGCTACTTCCCCCTCGCCTCGCGGCCGTTCAGTGTTTGGCCAGATAGGAGGGGAGCTAAAGAGAGAGGTGGAGGTGGAGATAGAAGGGAAGAATGTGGCCATTGTGCTTTCCAGGTATGTGTGTTTGTGACAAACAAAAAGAGAGAGGGAGAGAGGAGAGAGAGGGTGATCAGATCTTGTTACAGGTGTTTCATAAACAACACAATAGTGCTAACAGGTCCCCCTCTCTCTCTTTTCTCTCTCTCTCTCTCCCGGCTGCATTAGGCTCTCTACTCTGCAGCTTTAGATTTCTGCTTCAGTATTGGTGGATTAGGCTCATGGCGTTGACACACACATTAGACTGAAGTTATGCTTCCCCATCATGAGCATGAGATGATCATGTGACAGTCATGTGACACGACCATATACTAGTGTGCACATAATTGATGCCGTTTAAGCTGTTTCTCTTCCTTATGCTTGAGGTTGTCTGAATAATAATTTCCCTTCAGCTTCCTGATTTTAGAAATCTACTCAACTTTCGTCATGTCCACAAAACAAAAGCAATAACTCATTATTCATCCAGTTTCTCTAATGTTGTCTGTCTTCCTGAAACTAGAGCAGGCCCTAACATGATACCATTAAGGTCACACTAGAAAAAAGTCTAGATATAAATTCCTGCTTGGATAACTGTTTGTCCTGTTTTACAATTGTGGAATGTGATATAGTGGGTTGAGAGATAAATATCATTCTGAAAAATGGTTTACCTCTTGAACCCTTTTGCATAATCAGCAATGAGCCCACAGTGACTGTGAGGCAGACAGACAGACATGAAGGTCCATTTGAATAACATCTATCATATACCAACCATTTAACTGGTATCTATTTTTGGTTTCGTTTTTTGCATGAGGCAGTTTGAAGAAACCGCGTGTCATAACTTCATCAGGTCTGACCAGCACTTCAACACAGAAACACACCTTTTACACACCTTAAACTTGTGGAAGTATTTACAGTATTCACAAGGAAGCTGATCATCTTTTGAGATGGAGAACACACACACACACACACACGCTACACAAGCACACATTCTTACAGAAGAGCTTATTACAGGTGTCACTCTGCACTTCCCTGTCTTCCATCTCCACAGGTGATTGTCAGGAAACAGAAAGTTAGTAAATTAAACTATAATGTATCTCTTCACTAAACAACTCTACTCTCTACTAAAATTAGACCCTGTGCACATTATATAGCCTTGTAATTATTATCCAGTCACTTTTGAATGTTCATATTCAATGTTCTATTTCTTTTCAGTTATCATTTCAGCTTTTTTTTTTTTTGTAAATTTGTTAGATTTAAAAAAACATTATCACAATATAATGCGTCTGTAGAGACACACATGAGCATCTTCAAAACATCAGACGCCCCCTACAGAAATGACACGTTTTCACAATTTCATAATTTAATGATCTAATAATCTCATAGATACTAAAAACTGAGTTTGGGCCAAGTGTCAGAGAGACCGCTGAAGTGAACTTTTATATACAGACAAATACTGTAACTGCACACATATACATACAGTATAAGTACAGGCACATGCACTCACACAACTAAATCTAGTCTGTACAATGATCGGACACCCAAGGCTAACTGGCGCCCTGCTTAACCAGTTTCTTACACACACACACACACACACATACACACATACACACACGACAACTCAACAAGACAGCAACTGATCACACACACACACACATCCCCACACAAATAAACATTGAGTCCCTGTCCCATAACCTTGTAGTGAAGGTTATAGCAGTCAGCTGGGTCAGTGTGAACACTGGACCAGCTGAAGAAATGTCCTTCCAGATACCCACTGTGTGTGTGTGTGTGTGTGTAAGAATGTGTGTGTTCTTGGTCCTCCAGGTGAGAAAACACACCATGTCCCTTAACTAGCCTTACAGCAGAACTGTTCAAAGTTAAGATCAAGGAAAGGAAAGAAAAAGGAGACATATGATGAGCTCCTAGCCAACCTGTAGGATGATGGGATGTGTAGTCACTGCGTCGATGTAGGTTGTTCTGCCACCGTTCAAAAGCAAAGATCCAGCTTGTCACTTTCTCATCTTCCCTTCTTCTTCCTCTCCTCCTCTGTGCCGCCTGTCAGGTTCTCTCTGGCCTCTCGTTGCTGTCAAGGCGCTTCCTGTCTTTAATGACAGGTCCCCCAAAGCACAATCAGAGGAGATCTCAGACACACTGCACACACTGACAGAGAGAGGACAAGTCAGAGTTTCTGTTCTCCTTTTGGTGTTTTTTTGGATTCTGACTCAGATCCTCTCTGTTTGTCCTCTCCTCTGCTCCAGTCACGACAGCGCTTGTAGACGCAACAGCAGGAGACAAGAAGAAGGGGTGGGGGGGCACACAAGGTCTCAAAGTGGAGGAGAGAGAGGGAGCGCCGAAGGTGGCAGAGTTGAAGGAAAGAGCTAGAGAGAGAAAGAGGGAGGGAGGGAGAGATGGAGGGAGGAATGGCAGTGGTAATTAGTGAGTCTGTACCTGACTCTCACTGACATAAGCCCCACATTCCTCAGAAGTGAGGAGGGGGAGAGGCAAGGGAGGGAGAGAGAGAGGGAGGGAGAAGGAAAGAAAGGAAAAACTTCTGAACACACACACCAACACGCTAATGATCCCAGGAAACACACCAGAGAATACCCTCTCCGCCCAAAATCAAACAAAACCCATCATCCTTACAGCACAACATAGCTGACGCGTCGCTCAAGTCAAGGTTGCATGATGTTGAGTGAAGGTAGTGCTGCTGCTCCGTCACCTAAACTCTCCAAATACTTCCTCTCAAGTGTCAGGAAATCTCTCTCTATCAGTCTCTAAGTCCGTCTCTCTCTCTTTGTCTTTCGATCTGTGTATGGTGTACACACTGCCTGCTCCTCAAACTCACCAAACCAGAATCTGACTGCCCAAATCCCCAGCACACCTCCCTCCCTCCCTCCCTCCCTCCCTCCTATCATTCCGGATGGGAAATGCTATCCTCCTGTGGCCCTGGCCAATGTGTGTGTGTGTGTGTGTGTGTGTGTGTGTGAGTGAGTGTGCAAACAGCCAGACCTGAACACAGCAGCATTCCTCTAAAGGAGTTTCCTACACACCTAGTTCAAAAAACCTCACACCAGATGATCATTCACATCAACCACATGCTTATTACTGATGATCACACCCAGGCAAACCTTTGCTCATTCATATATATGTATACACTACTGATGTCACAATGACAAGCTGTCTTTACATCATACTGTTCACTCCCTTGTCGTACGCAGATCCCACTGTAATGACAACTTTCAGTAATAACAACTAACTCACACCCGCTCAGATTTCTTGCGTGAAATCTTTTGTTGAAGAAGTTGCTGCTCTAAACCTGAACTGAAAGTAAAACAGTGAATATATATATACAGGCTCAACTGGTGTCTCATACTCTCACCCACTCTTTATTCTTTTCATTTCCTACTTGTTTGATCATGTAGAGCAGTTTCAACACTCCAGACCTCCAGCATTCACCTCACATTCAACATACATATACGCGTGTGTGTGTGTGTGTGTGTGTGTGTGTGTGTGTGTGTGTGTGTGTGTGTGTGTGTGTGTGTTTGCCTACCTGAGTTCTTTGCACTTCCTTCTTCCCGATCTCAGGTGCGTGGTGAGCGTGACGTCTTCGTGACAACCAGTTGTCAAGGAGACAGAGAGAAAGAGCGAGAGAGAGAGAGAGAGAGAGAGAGAGAGAGAGAGAGAGAGAGAGAGAGAGAGAGAGAGGTTTACTGAACAGTAACATCTGTGGTCAGCCAACTGACTGAGGACAGAAGAGAGAAGTGAGGAAGCTGGATTTCTGTTTAGAGTAACAACACACACATGCATACATTCAGATAAAGTCCCCGCACACACTGCACACAAACAGTAGGGAACTATTGTGTGTGTGTGTGTGTGTGTGTGTGTGTGTGTGGGTGTGTGTGTGTGTGTGTGTGTGTAGGAAACTGAGATTGAGTCAGACGTGCTCACACAGAGAAATAACGTTTCAACACAGCGGCTGAACTCTGGCTGGGAGGAGGCCGGGGCCGTTGGACGTGTTGCTCAATACATTTCACTTTAATGCTTACTTAACAGAACTCACAGGCCTTGAATAAAGTGTGCAAAAACAGAAGCATATATAATACTGAGTTTTAATATCTATACTGTTTCAGGGAGGCTGCAAAGTTCACAGTTGGCCTTTTACGATAGAAATGGCAAAGGTTTCACAGATAACTTTTCTCACTTTACTATCACAGGTGGAAGCAGTCTTGGTTTATTGTTGTTCAGTCATCAAAGTTAGATTATAAAGTAATAATGTGTAGGCAGATAGAGTCTATTTACATGTGCAGACGTTTTTTTTTATATTTTAGCTCAATAACGACATATCAAAGTTAATTATTGTTACTGCTGACAATTATACAAAATATACAACTGTTTTTTTTCCCACCATTTTTCACTCCTGGTTTGGTGTTGCAGAGACTTGTTTAAATTAGGCAATCCATCACAGTGAAGACGTGACTTCTTTAAGTTACATTATTGTTGCATGTTTATGGAGTGCAGGCTTTTCAAACATAACAACTTTGACATGCAATGAATGGAAGCATCTCAAAGGCTGCGGCATCCTCAAAACAGAAAAACAGTTGCCAGCAGTGTAAAATTGCACAAACCCTAGTACCCCTTTAACATTTGGTGCAATGGTTCAATAAAAACATTGAACAGTAATGTAAGATGTTTGTTGGTTATGTGTTAAGTCTGTATTATTTGTTAAGTGTGTCATTAACAAAGTCACACTGAAACACAGTCAGATGTGGAGAGTATCTTTCTTCTTTTATTATACTGTTTCCTGTTGAAACAACAGGTTGGGTTGTGTAATAATGCTGAGGGATCATTCATAAACCAGTGGGATATCAGCAGTAGAGATAAAGGTTATTTTATTTGATAAGAGGGACAGAATTTTTTAAATCATTGTTATTGTTTTATTGGTGGACGTTTATTTATACACCTCCTGGCACAGTATGAGGTCACCAAGAAATGAACACAGTTAAAGGTAAAAGTTTTGAGATTTTTATTAATTTAAGTTAAGTTGATGAGGAAACATTGGTCATTTTTGTGGCCTTTTAAGTAAATACAGCATGAAAAGTCATTAAATTAGCTTAGCTGTAAAACAATTTTACATTCCACACGGCACCATCGCTACAGCCAGATTATCTAAACCGCTTTATTTGTTGGTAGAACAGAATAATGAGCGCTTCTGCTGATTGCAGAGGAAAACTGTGTGTGTGCACAACTGTTGCAAGTACGGTAGGCCAAAGTTTGAGAACAAAGTCCATCCGTAACCTGTGATGGATGTTTGGGTCATAATCTTTCCATTGGCCTTCATTTTCTTTCTGCTCATGTTTGTTGCCCTTCTTTCTAGCAATGTGCAGGATCTCAGCAATTTCTTTGGTGAGTACAAAGCCATTTGAGGAATAGTTTGACATTTTTGAGAGATCAGCTTATTTTTTGTCCTTGCCAAGAGTTAGATGACAACATCAATACCACCCTCATAAATATGTAGCTATACTGTAGCCAGCAGATGGTCGGCTTAGCTTAGCACAAAGAGTGGAACGGGGAAACAGCTCGCCTGGCTTGGTCCAAAAGTTAAAAAACAAGCCAACACCTGATCTTACTAATTAACACAATATATATTTTCTATTTCTTGCATTAACTTCCTGCAGTATTCGCTTGTTGATCATCAACCTCACGGTGACGACGAGACTCGTAAAAAAAGCAAACGATTTCCCAAGTCAAACAATTCCTTTAATAGTTGCAGAAATGATGGCCAGAACTAATGAAATAAGGCCCAGTCTGTAAAAAACTGGAATCCTCTTTTAATGATAGCTTCATCAACTTTTAGTTTACATGCACACACACACACACAGACCTGCAGACATACACATGCAGCCTTTTCACAGGGTGTAAACAAAAGCAAACTCTTCCCACAATAAGCAGCTCAGACCCTGCCCTGGTTGCTACACAATAGACTGAGAGACCTGAGACACAGAGAGCAGAGATTCCCACAAATAAACCCTGCGCTGTTACTCCAAACAGCTGACAATGACACACAAAGAGACGGGGCAGTGTATCTATTCACCTGCAACAAGTGGGCCCAATCAAGCCATCACACGCACTGCAAGGAAAACTGAGAAAGGAGGAAAATGTGGATCATATTACTATTGTATCTGCTGGTGAACTGGATTCATGATGTCAAATTGTAACAAGTGTATCAGAGATGCTGCAGATTTTGTTTTTAACCTTCTAGTTTGTGTGTCATTTCTCTCTCTCTCTCTCTCTCTCTCTCTCTCTTTCTCAGAACACTTACAAATTTGGTTGTGATTAGTAGTGACAATGTTTCTCATCAAATTCTGACCTTGTACTTTACACAAAAGCAGCATTCTTCACTTTGCCACAATAGTTAAAGCTCAGCCTGTGTGTGTGTGTGTGTGTGTACGTGTGTTTGTGTGTGTGTGTGTGTGTGTGTGTGAGAGAGAGAGAGAGAGAGAGAGAGAGAGAGAGAGAGAGAGAGGAAGAGAGATATGGGTCTAATAGATTCTAATTGGGTCTTGATGAGTGAGAGAGATCAAACCCAACCTGATGAGCGCCACTAAATCTCTCTCACACAACCACAGTAAATTAAGTACATGGCCAAAAGTATGTGGACACCACTGTCGATGTGTACCAGTACCTTTGGTCTGGGGCTGTTTTCCATGTTTTGTTCTGTTTTGTTTTGTTTGGCTTTTAATGGACATTTTTTCTTAACATTTAAGTTAATTTTAAAGAAGGGTTAATACATGGCAACAAGTAGACACAATTACAAGACATACTGTAATAAATTAAGAACTTCAACAAGCTCAGTGAATAATAATATAAGTAGTACATAGATAAATGAGAGACCTACTCCACATCAAAATAAAAACAGACAGGCACTTTTCACTATTCACAGGCAGTTTTTTATATAAAGGTCCAAAAAAGGTCCCAGAAGGAAGTTCTATCTTCCAAACTTCCTTTAAATCTACTGAGCATAGACTCGTGGGATGCTGTATGTAGCTACCATCACATTTACTCAATCCTTTAAATATGGACATTTTGGAAATTTTATAACACCTCAAAATAATCTAATGTCTAATGTCTAAGTGTAATAATATCCCATCATAATAACTGGAAATCTAGTTTTGATATGTTTGTTATTTGACATCCCTCTCCTAATAAACGTAAATCAGGAGTCAAATTGATTACTGAACAAAACTCATTTCACAAATGTAAATTTCCAAATACAGTGTAGGAAAGTTCCTTTCAGCATTTCCAGCACAAATAATCCTTCATGAGTCTATGGAGTCATAATAGACAGTTGTTATTGTTATTGTGAAAGTTATAGTAAGCATATAAAGTTATAGTAAGTTATATGCCGGGGCCCTTTTTTTGTAGTAGGTCAACTCAGGGTCACCAAAGTAGACAACACACACACACACACACACACACACACACACACACACACACACACAAAGACATAAAAGAAAAGTGTAAATATTGAATGTGATTGAATAACATTGATGTGAGTCTGTAGGTAAACTGATTAAAGAGAGAGAGGAGAAACTCCTTCCAGCACTGTACAGCTTCCCGTAAAGATTAGACCTTTATTGAGAAAATTCCAGGTCGGCTTATGGCCGCACGACCCGCCGTCTCCAACCGGGCCGATTATTGAATACGCCGTTACACACACACAAACACACACACAACACATACAGAGCAAGTGGAGCCCTGTTGTGAGGCGACATTGATGACGCGTGTTGGATGGGATAATCTCTCCAGCTGTACTCTCACCCGTGGAGAAGTGAGGCTCATTTGGCCCCAAAAAGCCCACTGAGGTTTTTCCACACACTGATAAACCCCCTACTGCTTTTTCTAGGAAGTTCTGAAGCTTACCAAACACTAGTAAACTGCAAAAATCTAACTTGTGTTATCCTTCATGTTGCCCATTACTACTGATTTAGATACTGCGTTCATCTCTGCATGTGTGGGTGCTGAGTTCAGTCTGCACCCTGTTTGTGCAGCAGAAAGTCTGATTACTTTGTCAGGTTCATACATTCTTAACGGTCAAGTACACAGATTAAATACAGGCAAGAAAGTGGCTTTGAAATGGCCACACACTGCAGGAAAAAGGTTGTGTCTCTGAATTAAACCAGTAAAATGTCTCCCTCTGTTGGTCTGATATAAACATTACATAGTTTTGATTTATGGCATCAGACTGCATTTTTTTAGTTAGAAAGTTGTAATTTTCAGCAATAAGACATTCAATGGTGAATGCCTTTCAGTGTCAGAAAGAAGAGATGGGAAGTGAAACAATGAATACAAATGTTTCATATATAAAATTTGAATTGTAGCGTGGTTTCACTCTACATAAGCTGCTGATACAGGCACTGACACACAGCACTGCCAGCAGAACAGTAGAATGAAATAAAAATGGAGAAAATTGATAGAGATACATGCAACATACTGCATGACCAAGGGGCCTTAGTAAGAAGTTAAACATTTTCTAACCCAGTGACCCTCCAGATCCTTTTGCTCTACATAACAGTGCTACTACAGCACATTTTAAAAGGTTAAAAGGAGTAAAAGAAAAGTTCCAACCGTCAACATTGTTGTGGCATGCCTGATGACATTACCTTCATTACATTTGGCAAGAGTAAAAGGTTAACGTACTCAGAGCAAGTTCTCTCAAGCAGTTCTTGGCTAATATAACAAACTGTGTAGGTGTGATGTGATGACATGATGGGAACCATTTTTGCCTTTTCAATATCACTTTTTATGCATAGGCCAACTCCAAGAGGCTTTCTTTCAGATTGATCCCGCTTGTGAATTACACAGTGCACCAGTGGTGGAATAAGTATTTTGATCTTTGATTGTTAGAAAAGAAATAGAAAGAAGAAAAAAAACCTCAAGTAAGTATTATAGGTAAAATGTACTTAAAGTATCAAAAGTAAAAGTACTCGTTGTGCAATAAAATGGTCCCTGTTAGTGTTTTACTATTATATATGATGTTTTTGGATTAATATTACTGCTGCATTAATGTATGTATGTATGTTGCATTTTACTGCTGTAGATGTTTATGACTGAGCTGATTCTAACTACTTGGTATACTGTGGGGTAGTTTAATCTACAGTAATGCATCATATTCAATAAGATCATCATATGTTTGTAGCGTTGCTGTCCTGTGAGAACCACGAATCTCTCAAAAGTCAACAGTCAGGAAAAACATGAGTATGTTCTCCGCCTATAGGGGAATCCTTCAGTTTAGTAGGATAAGTAACTAGTAACCAAAGCTGTCAGACAAATGTGGTGAAGTAAAAAGTAAAATTAAATTATAAAAAAAGTACAGTGCTTTAGTAAATGTGCTTGTGTCTCAGGTTTTTTATTAGCCAACACCTGAACCACTGCCTGAGGTGTGAGGCACTGCAGTGGCCAGTAGAGGGCGGTCTCAATCTGATCTGCCTGTCTGGTGGCTCCCTGTTGTCACTCATGAGGTGATGAGTACAGTATGAATAAAGTTCACAACAAACTGGTCAGACATGATACTACATACTTTATCACATGCTATTTGATGTATACACCAACCCATCTCCCCCAACATACACAAACATGCACATACACATGCAGCTTTTCTCAGAGCAGGTGATCAGCTTGATCTCTTTCAATCTCTTTCATCATAAATGGATCCAAACATGAAAGAGCATCAACAAATGAGCCACTCTATTAAATTTAAAGTCTGTAAGAGGTCTTACACTCTTAATACATGATGGTCACCTCTAAATGTTAAAAGTTGTCTTATGCAGAGTATATTGCATTATGTATTATGTATATTTACTGTATATCTGTCACAGAGAGGAAAGGCCTCCTTCATTATCATATTGTTGCCATGGTATTTCAAACTCAGGACAGGCCGGCATGCCCCAGAACAAAACCATAGATGACAAAGAGGTAGTGAGTGCATGAAGTGCTCTAATTCATTGGGACACTATATGATACCCAATGCAGAGCAGGGACAGACTTTTAGAGCAGAAAATACCAGTTTGTGATTAATAGTTGGACTCTGGATACTTGCTCAGGCTGCATTTCTTTGAGAAGATGAGCTGCGTTGCTCCTGTGAGGAGGATTCTGAATGACAAAGGTAAGACCTGCTATGCAATTTTAAACAGCCCATCATCATCAATGCAGATTACACTAAGCTGCTGTAGCCTTTTCTCCCAGTCCTGCTCTTCTAAAGAGGACTTTCTCCTGCAGAGGATAGAAAACTGCTTCACACTCATTAAATCACTGCTGTTTGATAGTCATTAATTTATTCCATTTGCACTGACATGGCCTTATTGAACACGTTGCACATTTCTGGTCAATTCCAACTTAGTGCTTAAACATTGATGAGTTCTGTAAAAGCCGATTACACTCTGTCTATGTTTCTCTCTATTAATCCAGTTTAATTAGAGGCTAGTGGTTCCTGCACTTTTGGATGTTAATCCTTAACTGCCAATTCTTATTGTCAAGTCAAATGACGTCATCCAAACCCCCCATCACTGGTTCGAAACACATCCTGCAAACCTGTATACTGTTACTGTTTGTGTGTTCGTGTGTGTGTGTGTGTGTGTGCGGGGGTGAGGGGGGGGGGATTAGTGAAGCAGGTCAGTGAGAGGTGGACTTTTGTCCAGGGTCGGACAGCGGCCCATTATTTATTCATACTGATGTATCTGACCGGCCACCTAATTGTACCTGGAGGAGCCCAATTACGTACCACAGCCTGGAGCCGCAATGTCTCACATTCACAGAAACTGGAAAGCTCACATGTCAGCCATGACTAATGCTATGCGTCTTATTTACCTTTGCACAGCTCAGGTTCAACTTTGTAAACAAACAGTGTTTGTGTCTGTTGAGATGCTTGTTGGTCGAATAGAGTCTGGCAGGAGTGTAAAAGAGAAAAAGACATAAGTGTTGAGAGGTAGACTGAAAATTGTTTACAGAAGCTTGACAAGTGCTTGGTTTTGTTGCTGTGAGCATGGCAGACAAAGGTAAGGTCTTTATGCTGCTGTTTTCTTGTTTGTTTGTTTTGTGCGTGTGTGTGTGTGTGTGTGTGTGTAACATGAGCAACATGCACACACACGCTGTTTCCCCTCTATTACAGTGGGCTCCAGCGAGGATGTGAATAAGAGTTCTGTGAAGGAGGAGATCTTTTGCCACAGCCAACAGACCAACAAGGAGCCCCTCTCGATTCTACCTCCTCTTCCTCATCTTCTCTCGTCTTTACCTTCACCAGGTGAGATGCATTTAAGAATCTTTCAATATTTTATCTACAGAGGATATTTCATCATATTTAAAAGTATTCAATCATATTTTCTGGTACAGTGTAAGGATTCTTAATATTCAAGTGGTTTGACACTGATCCAATGAAGTGTATGACTGCAGTTCAACAATGGGCAAGGGCTTTTATTGTGAAAAGAAAGACAAGGCTCTCAAATATACCTGCGTGGCCTCAAGTTGCAGTCACCTATAGCTGAGCTGTATGCAGCCAAAAGAAAGAACAAAACAACAAACCAATACCTTAACCTTCTACTGTTTTGAAAGGAGCAACTAGAGTATCAATAAACATGATCACTTCCAAGGGCATTCACAGTTAATTATACATATTCCTCCCCGATGTTTTTTCATGTTCACCTGACCCCTCCTTCTTCCCCACACACCCTCTTCCTGCAGTCTCCCCTCCTTCAGATCAGACCTACCTGCAAGCAGCGGCTATTTTCCAGCAGCTGAGAAAAGAGAAGACAGTCACACAACAGCTTCTGTATTATGGGAAGAAAACTGACACACCACTACCGGAGAGCAGAGACAAAACCCCACAGAGGCAGGCCTACCAGCTCGCCTTCAACACACTCAAATGTATGAACTCTCAAGTTACTCATGTTGTTTTCAGCAATTATGGGAAATCTGCTTAGATTCAAGGAGAACCACAAACCCAGCCTGGAGAGGACAGACTGATGGTTAAACATAAAGTCAGGGAGAAATTAATTTGATCTACTACCTCTGCAGACCTTACCCACCTCCGACAAGGAAGCCTTATCTCTATAATGAATAGCAGAGGAGCTCCAGCATGTGTCAACTCCCAATATGCACTTTTGAATAGCCGCTTCAACTGCAGACTGTAGATTAAATAGTATATAGTCATACATTTCATTTCTCCATGTGACTGCAAATTACTTGAGCTGGAGGTACAGCAGATGTCTGTATGTGAGGTGATAAGAGGGTGCATGCCATGGACACACACAAGACAGTAAGCGCACACAGTTTTACATACAGTATTTAACTGCACATGTAGGGGGTGGCTGGTATTTAGCTGTGCAGATAGTTTTGATTTTATTCAGCCAAGTTTGGAGATATTGTTCTCTGAGATGTCTGCTGCCACCTCAGTTCACTGGATTTAAATGAACCTGTTGGTCAGTGAAAAATAACATTTAAAGCTGCACTGATACAACAATGTATGTATGAACAATGGGGTCAAATACACATAATGTAGTGATGAACCCACGGAGAAGCATCACCCAACTCTCCCGTTCCCCAGCTTTACGGAGCATTTTGACCTTTTTTAAACTTTTGGTTTGATGACCTGAAACTTTACTGTTTGGGTTCACTCGCACCGCTCTCATGAATCTCATTTACATTTGCTGGATGTGCAAATACACAACTGCTTGCTAGCGTGTTCGTCATAACAATTTAATGAGATGATAATATGTCAGTGATGTGTGTTCTGCTGCGCCCAAGTGGCCAAAAAAAGCCAAATAATGATGTTTTAAAAAATCTGAAGCAATGTCCTTGTTATTCTGATTAATCAACAGACTTCGCTTTCAGCAATCATGGGAACTACTTTCTACTTAAGAAATAGTCAACAAGAACTGTTGAAAGCAAAGTTTATGGATTATTTAGAGAAACAAAAACTTAACAAAAGAAGAAATGGTACTATTTAAGCTTTTAATGCAAATTTTCAATGCTGAAAGAACCACTAACAAAATTGCATTTACCTTGATTTTACTGGGCTGGATGCAGTAATGACAGGAATCTGTTTTTGTTATTTGGATGAACGGAGCCTTTAAGATCTGTCTTCATTAGCGTGAGTTCGCTTTATATAAAATCCAACTGACGTTTTGATATTTTTTTCTGTCCATTAACAACATTGTTTTTTTCCTAGACCAAGATTTACTAGAGGACATGATTACTGACAGCTGCTTCCACACTTCTCAGCATATCGTGAGTCCCACCAGATTTGAAATGAGTGTTCTCAAACCCAAAACGGATTAAAAACACTTCAGCACTTACTTACTGACTGTTAAACTGTCCAGGAGTTACATGTCTTCAGTTAAGGTAGTTGCAGTCTCTCTGTCCATATGAATGTGCTCCATCAGAATATGGTAAAATGGTGGCGAGGGAGACGGGGATGCAGTTAAAGGCCATTTGTATTCAGATCTGTATGTAGTCTGGCTGGTTATGGGTGGCAAATGATGCATATAGGAGAGAGGCAGACGCACTCACCAACTGGGAGACCGTAAATGACACTATAAAACACTGTGCAGTGACACATACATGGACAAAGAGACACGCCTGTGCGAGTGAATGTGTGTGTAAAGGATGACTTTATTGAGGGATGGGTGAAACAGAGAATAGGCTGACAGGTCATTAGTCTGCAAATATGACCATAAAAGCTGCCACACAGCTCTTTGTAATTCCACACACCTCCTTACTGCAACAGACATATTCTACCTCCTGCATGCATGCATGCACACACGCACACACACACACACACACAAACACACACACTTAGAAAAGGAGAGGAGGGAAAGAATAGTGTGCACGTTGCCACAAAGGAAAGACAGGGAAGTGCGAGAAAGGATCTGCTTATCATTTTTAGTTTTCCTTAAGGCATTTACAATCAATATTTTTATATTAGCAATAGATCACATGACTGCATGTAATGTGAAAGGGGTCGCTTGTAGTGACAAACCCAAAGATGCAGCAGGCAGCTCATAAAAACCACCTTTATAGTTTACGCAGCACGAAACAGCACACAGACACAGTTAGTAACTAGCTGGTGAACTTAGTGGAGCCCAATATTTCCCTCAGGAGTTGGTGGAGACCAAAAACTGAGCTAAAAGAGAGTGAATATTGGATCTACATTCGCCAGGTGGCCAAAATTATACATTACATGCATACAAGGATTATGATAATGATCTATACAATAATGATGATGACGACGATGATGGCGGTTATGTTTTGCAGTCAAGTGACTTGTTGCCGTTGGCGATGGTGATGCTGTTTGACTTCCAGGACCGAAGGTTTTTGTTGCGTTCAACAAAGGAAGGGGAGGAGCCTCTGCAGGAAGTCAGGGACCTGGAGAGCTGTCTGCAGAGGTGTGTGTGGGTGTAGATGACGAGTGTTAACATCGTGCATGTAAGAGTTTATGTCTGACGCTACTTAGAAGTTGTTTTACCAGCTGTATGTTAACACCTTTCTTAAATCAGGTTAGTGATCTGGAAATCACCCAAACTGATGGTAGGAAAAAATAAAAATAAAAAGAATTAACTAATTATTCTGGCTTTTGTATTGAGTGTGTGTGTGTGTGTGTGTGTGTGTGTGTGTATTACAGGTGTAAAACCAAGCTGGCAGCATCTCTAGCTCGCTGCAGAGTGAAACAGAATCTGCAGAGCGTCTCTTGTTTTCTGTCTGATCCTGTCAGGACCAAACAGCACAGAGCAAAACGTCTGCCACTTTATGCATGGGTCAACACTCTCAAGACCAGGTACACTCATACACACACATAAACACACTCAGAAAGAGGGCCAGTCCAAGCCCTTTTGTGTTCTTTGTGCCTGCATTTAAGAACACATTAAGCATATTAAATTATCCGACCCCTCTGTTCTACTTTGCGGCACACTCAAGCCTCCATACACAGGCTATTTGGATATAAACCAGCAGGGATTATCTGGTGTATTTCATACAGTGGTACACTGTGATCTTAAAGTGACAGGTTCTGTTAGGGGGGGGATTGCAGTATGAAATTAATGGTCAGTGAAGTTCACTGGGGCGTATCTGAGGCAGGACGGTGCAGCATTCTTATAGCCCGAAGGTAAGAAGTGATCCTGTGGTTGTTGATGTAAAGCTAAATGCTTCAGCACCATTCACCAGACAGCCATGGTGTAAACGGTCCTTCGTTGGGTCATTGATGCATTTGAGTCACAATATTTAACCTCTACTGTATGGGGGGGAGGACAATGGGGAGCCTGTGATGTTTCTGTCTGAAATAAAACTATTAATCTAACAGAAAACGTGTCGTCTCCCCCTCTCATCTGTAGTGTTGAGGAAGTGTGTGATGCATTGCAAAGTGCAGGCTTGCGTGAAGTGGAGAACATGACCAACCTCAGGGAGTCGACGTTCTGCAGAGACCCCCTCTGTCCAGACACATTTGTCTTCTCCCAACAGCTCCACGCTCTGCTCCGACACAGCAGCCTCACAATGACACATGTACTTAACACACAGGTGCGTACTGTTTGTGTGGTAAAGTGTGTAATTGAGCTAAATATAGGTAAAACTCACAAATGAGAAACATGCTTTCCTCTTTCGGGGGCATGATTTTATTTTACTGATATTTTACTCAAGCAGAAGTGCAAGTGGTTTATACTGGTTTACAAATCTACTGTAGTAAAGACAGATTTTCAGTGGGGGAAAAAAATTAAACAATAAAGGGCACAGATGGAGTAAATCCAGATACTTTTCTAATTTTGCTGGCCAACCATTCATCAGAAATGGGCCCAATCTTCTGGTTTGTCTATTTATGGAGCATCAAGAACATTTGTTTTCTGTATGTGCACACGTATTGTATTACACTTCTTCATTAAAATAAGTAAAAGCAAAATTACTTGCTTTAAATGATACAAAAAAGTCTCCAAAATGCTCACTAGATGTTGCCAAATTAAATAAACAGGAGAAATGTAGTTCATTACTTCAATCGTTGACTTATAGTCCTTCTTAGATACATGAGTACAGCTTCACTTTACTGCGGTGAAACAGATTAATTAAGTAATAATTGCTCTTTAGAAAAGGGCCTTTGCAGTTGGATTTCCTGTTGTGATGTGAAGTTTAAAGTTGTGTAACTGAGGAGTCAGTTTGTTTAGCAACACAGCAGTCTTTAACGCTGGAGGGTACACATTTTGTCAAGAAAAGGAAAAGTCCTCCATGCGTGCGTGAATAACGTGTGTACGCGGGTCTCTTTGCAGGACAGGAGTGTGTGTGTGGCAGTAAGCGCCTTACGTCCCCTGCTGTTTGAAAACGGGGACGTGCTGGTGGTGGGGTCCTTCTCAGCTGTGACTGTGGCTCACGTAGCCGTGGTGGCCGCTGCCCGCTGCGGGAGAGTGTTGGTGTGTGGTGCTGATCACACACCTTTACACACAGAAGAGATACGGGCACTACTCACACAAATGGACGTCAAAAGTAAGGGATTAAAGGACTGCGGAGAGAGAAAAAATATTCAAGAAAGATACAAGTCGTTTGTTGATTTAAAGAGGATAAAAGGATATTATGCGAGTGTACTGGACATGTTTCAATTTCTATCTATATGCACACGCATACACATGACTTTCCTGAGACACATTTTATGTCCAATGTAGATGTGCGAGTCCTGTCGGAAGCGTTCTGTGGCCTGGATGAGTGGGCCGCCGCCATCCAGCGTTTAAAGGTCATCATAGTGCTGCCTCAGTGTTCGTCCTCCGCCCTCAATGACCCTGTGCCCACCATCCACAGTGAACATGGAGGTAGGACACATCAGGGAGGAAGGGATGGAACGAGTTAGAGATAGGCCCTTTTCCAACGTCCACCTTAAGCCCACTGAACTCTAAAAGACTTTAAATGACGTCACATGCATGCTCAGTATAGATTAGTGAAACAGGATTCCTCCTGCATGAGCAGTGGGACCGCACTTCGTGAAATGATGTTATCTGGTCAGAGGTTTTCTGTGGTCAGTAAAGTGTGAGGATTTCACACAATAATATGAATTGTGGGTAATTACCTCAAGAAAGAGGGCAAAGTTTGAAGATTTATGGAAAGTTTGGAGAAAAGCCAAGTAAGAGCCCTCATGCACTTGTCATTTTTACTGTAGCACAGCCATGTAAGTTTAAACAAATTGAACAAAGAAATACAGTGAAATGCAACACACTCTGTTATATCAATAAAAGCGATTTTGGCAGAATTCTCTGTCCAGTCAGTGTTTACTGTAAGCTAACGCAACCTAACTAACCTAATTAGCTGTCAACACTTATGGAGAATTGTACCAAGAAGATTCCTCTAAGGGTTGAACTGGGAACTGGGCCATTAAGGAAGGTGGATGGAGGACGGAGGCAATGGTTGGCAAAGTAACTGCCACAAAAGAAAATTGAGTCAAAATAAAACATCCACTAATAGAAAATAAAATATTCTAGAAATATTGATGGAAATATGAAGAGGTAGTGTCCTTCCATTAAGTCTGAATGTTAAAATAAGTTTCACTCTGTTGCCAGACTGGGATCTGCTGCCAGACTTGTCTCACGGTTCTGTATCCAAGAGCAAAATACACACAATGGCCACCCAGCAGGCACGACTACTAGCGCACGCTCTCTCCTGTGAGTATGTATTGAACACACACACACACACACACACACACAGATACATAGACTTGCAACTTTTCAACCAATGAAACACAATACATTGAACATTTAAATAAACAGTTCTTAGTTAAAGCTGAAAACAGTTTTGTAAAGGTTGACCGCATACATACAAACATAAACACACCGCTAAGCAGTTGTTTGTGTTGCATTCTTATCGTATTGTATTTCTTCTGTGTATACTGTTGGTAAGATGCCAGCATTATGAGAATAGAATAGAGGATTATTCTGGGTACATTGTATTCTCTCCTGTTCTCTGTCTGCCAGTCCCGAAGGTTCAGACGGTGGTCTACTGCACACGCTCGGTGTATCCTGAGGAAAATGAACAGCTGGTGAAAAGAGTGTTGGAGAAAACACACACTCACCCCAAACTGCTCCCCTTCAGGTAAACACATACACATCTGCTCTCCCTGCTCTCTCTGCTCTCTGCAGGTATTAGTTCTCTGTCTATTGAGTATTTAATTATACAGCCAGACTTTTCATTACATGTCCACAGGCTCAAACTGCAATGTAATGAGAAAACGGAAATTAGTCATGTACTGTTTCTACCAGAGGCCGTACATAAGACAATAAAGGCTTTTAGATAAAGTAATTCTGGGCGCATTTACAGGAAAACAGGAAGCTGAAGGCATTTAGACCTTGTTTTCACTCTCCTACCCAACCAGCTTGTGGCAGAGAGCGACAAGTGATTGGCAGTTCACAGTGAAGCTCACCTGATTTAAATTTGATATTTACTTTGAAGCTGAGCAACTCTTCTCTCACTGTCACTGAGATTCTGTCGGATTATTGTGGGGTTTCTTTTATAACAAGACTGCTTTCATACAGTCATCATACAGTAGCATACTGAGGCTACATTGAAATTAGGCATAGAGTAAATGGGCTAAATTCACAGTTTCATACACAAAAAGCTCAGCTCAACAGCTGCTCATGCAACGTCTGCATGCGTATCTAACTGCAGAATCCAATTAGAGTGAGAAGTGAGCTTCATCACAAGAATGAGAGACTGTAGGAGGAACTGTAAGAGAGAGTGAGCGAGTAAATAGTGTCATCTCACATCTCCATATGTACTGTATGTACAGGTGTGTCTGTATTCGAGTGTGAGTGTTAATCTATGTGAGTGAGTGTGAGAGAGAGGTTACAGTCACCAGGCTGATGACAGTATAAAGGATCAGCGGCGGTTGCCGTGGGGACAGTAGTTAATCCTACAGTCGGGGTGAATGGGGCGGAGAAGATTTCAGAGTCTGTTTCACGCCTGCTGCTCCACACAACTCATTTTCTACCATCCACCCTCTTAAAGAAATCCAAATGTTATTATATTTGGTCACATAAGCTCTTTTATCAACTTACCAATGCGGAGAGAGACGATCAGCAGCTGCTTCACCTCTGCGTTTGCAGTACTTGTTCAATGAAAACAGATCTACTGTAGCACCATGCTGCCTGTGTTGTTTTCAGACGAGTTGGCTCCAAAAATCTGAACAAATAGCAAATAATACACATGTATATCTTTTAAAATGCCACTAAGCTGCTCTTCTTGTATATAAAAAGGCTGCTTTGCATCAAAATTTTAAGCATGTGTATAAATACAGCTGATATCCATAGAATTATAAAGGTTCCTTCTGACTTTTAAGTTTATATTTCCGTGTCAGGTTGTATAAATCTGTGTATCAGTGTGAATGAACGTCATATGAGAACATCATCTCCATATTTTAACAGAATTTAGACAGTGTTTGGTCCGCTGAGAATTGGTAACCAGCATTTGCTAACATATCTAATGTTGAGGGCACTCACACCAGATGTACAATATACAAGAACCAGCAGCGACAGCTGGCAGTGCAGGGGCCCATAAACATGGTTGTCCTGAGGCTCTGAGCTGGACAATCTGTCACTGAATACCTGGTGGACCAACCAACTCCCCCATCTACTTACATCTACAGTTAACAGTTGTGCACATTGCACTGATGCTGACCTTGAACTGCTGTATGTCTAAATACTGTTACGAATGTGCATCAGTTTATGAGTTACAAAACTTCTCCCAACTGCCTGAAAACACTCAAAAACAAAATATTAAAGGTGCCACGCTCTTAAAAAAAATACATTTCTTATATCTGGTTGTCAAAGTAATTTATGGTATCTTGGTATAATTTCCTGACACTGCCAATTCCTGTGCAATACTTTTTTTTTTTTTTGTCATAGTAACACTTCTCTGAATTAATGTGGCAGTGATGAATTCACGTTAAAATGCTACATAGCACCTTTTAACAACTTGTCAGTGAGCTGTAGCTCTTCGGCTGTCTCACCTGCTGCTCTGCTGCTCTCTCAGGGTGAACGGTCCAATCTTCCCTGACGACTCCCAGTCAGGAGACACAACAGACTCCAAGTTCTTCAGGCTTGAAACATCTCAGTTCACCAACGGCTGCTTCATTGCGCGGCTTTCCCGACAGGTGAGAGAGAAATAAGGAAAATGTGTGAGACGTGGAGAGGGCAAAAGTGACAGGAATGTAGAGGCCAAGGTTGTGTTTGGAGGGGGAAATAGGGGAAACAGAGATTTTGTGGTGTGTGTGTGTGTGTGTGTGTGTGTGCACTGTGTGTCTGAGCATTTTGTGTGATTGCTTTGCGACGAGACCTTCCAGTAGTGCTGAGGCTGCACTCTTTTACTATCTGTCTGCTGGGAGGTCGGTCGGCTCTGCTTGTCTGCGCGCACACACACACACACACACACACACACACACAAACACACAGAGAGAGAGAGAGACTATCGCTCCCTGAAACACTGCAGCATTATTCCAATACTCCATAAAAAAGAGGCAAGTTAAAGATGAAATATGCCTGAGCCGCTGAAACATTTCAGTACTTTACAGCAAAGATGAATGGATAATTCCTTGTATCGTTCTTCCAGACCTCCCTCCACCCCTCCAGTCTTGTTGCATCACCCCGTTGCTCCATGTATTTGCCCCCTCCTCTTGCTCCACTCATAAAAAGAAGAAAAATACAACAGAAGGAAATGAGATGCTGCTCCTTTGATCCCCTGCAGCTCGAAAAAATGGTGCAGGGAGGGGACTGTGCTTGTATGTGTGTGTGTTTATATCAATACACACACACACACACACACACACAGGGACATAGGGGTCTTACTCACCTGTCCAGTGGCAGTGCAGTAATATAAATCTAATGATCGTCATGTCTAATTAGATCGACATTCACTCTTAGAGTGAGTCAAATCACATCAGAGCTGCGGATGCAGATTTACTTACACAGACAATTCTGAGGTGGTTTACTGCTGATCTCATGAATGACTCCACCCCAGTCAAACTGTGCTGGAGGACAAATTAAAGGAATCTGAAATAGACACATGAGGAGGAACTGAGAGGGAGAGTGGGTAAGGCAAAAAGAAGTCTCCCTGAAATCTGTCCTACAAAAATCAAAGGGAGACACATGAAAACAGACGTCTTCAGTAGAAACAGATGGGCGCTGTGCGTCCAAAAGTCTGAAAAACCTGAAAAATGTTATCTGTAAAACTCATCCGACAGGCTGTCATCATTCATGTACGTCATCTCAGTTTAGCGTGTTAGCATTTTCTATAATTAGGACTATACACAGAGTACTGCTGAGGCTGATGAGAATGTCATTAGTTTTGCAGGTATTTTGTTCTGAACCAAAATACTGGACAAATAAAAAGTTTGACCTGATGATGGCGCAAGAAGGAAGTTCAGGCATCACCAAAGTTATTACAATTCATCCTGTGGAGACCATAAATGTCTGCAACACATTTAATGCCAATCTATCAAATAGTTTTTGAGACATTTCACTAAAACAACAAATGTCAACCGTCTGGTGGCGCTAGAGGAAAAGTCAGGGGATCACCAAAGTCAGCAGGATTCTTTATCTAAAATTGACAACATGACAATCCATCCACTGAAAAAAAAAAAAAACTGAAATATTTAATCTGTTTAACTCCAGGCAGCCATTACTCATGCCTCTCTCCAGTATACTGTAGTCTTTCTCCATCTTATTACAAATTCTCATTTTAGCAGCATGATTAAAGTTTTGAGGCTTATAAGTAACTCAACGTATATAATGCTGCCATAGCAAGAAAAATGAGGGACAATGTTAAGGCAGATTAAACCCTTCAGAGTGTATGAAGGATGCATTTGCAGTGTTTTCAGCAGAGTGCTGAACATCATTCAACTTTCATTAGAGAAGAGACTGTAAATGAAGATTCAGACAAAGACAGAGGGAGGAGGATGGGGAATAGTAAGGCTTACAGGAGATTTAAAGGGATTTCTACTTTGTTTAAATTTCACTGCAGATGAAGACATTTTTTTACCGCTGTGCATAAATGTACACTTGCAGCAAAATCTGTGTGTCTAGGTGTTAAAGGACCTGCTGGCTACACTTTGCTTTCATGTCGTAGTCACATTGACCTCCCTGTTAAACATATAGACATTAAAATTGCTCTCCTCTTCTATTTATTTGATCCACTTTGTTCCAGACTACAATATTTGGGTAGTTTGTTGACCATGACCATGGACATGTCAGCTCAATTGCCACGCGAGCAGCATGACTCTGTACGGCTGGCAACGGTTAGTCAGTCCACCACGATGGTTCAGGCTCAAATGTATTCAACAACTATTTGATGGACTGCTATGAAATTTCATACAAACATTTATGGTCCCCAGAGGATGAATGGACATTTGACGACTTGAGTGAAATGTCTCGAAGTGTCGGAGGATTGCCGTGAAATTCGATTCAGACATTCACGTTCCCCTCAGGTTGGATTGTAATCACTTTGGTTCCCTTGACGGTCACCTGGCACCGTCACTTGTGACCAAATGTTCTGCAAAATGAATGGCATTCCCATCAGCCTCAGCTGTACTTCCTGTTTAGTGTTAATGAGCAAATGTTGGCATCCTGACACGCTAAACGAAGAGGGTGAACCTGGTAAACATCACATCTGCTGAACATCAGCATGTTGGCATTGTGAGCATGTTGGTGCGGACTCAGAGCTGTTAGCGGGGCTTTAAAGTCTTGCTTTTCTCACCAAGAGAGGGAGAGGAAACAGATAAGTGGCTTGTGACAGTAGCTGTTATGTTGCCTTTCAAATTATATCCCACACTCTGCTCTATTGGGATGTAAAAGCCATCAGTCCCCCTGCGATCTCTCCTCCTCCTCCTTCTGTTCCTCCTCTGCAGGTTCACTTTATAGCTGTGACTCATTTCTACAGCGTTGTGTTTTGTTGTATAGATCTCCTCGGTGCTATGTCACCCTAGAGGCCCGTAGTTTTAATGTGTTGTATCTTCACATCAAATCTTAAACTGCCCCTTGCTTTTTCAGGCGGATCCCACTAAGGTGGAAACGGTCCAGGATGTGCTGGCAAGGGCGGCAGCAAAGGGCCTCCTGGGTGGCATAATTCCCGAACAATCAAAAACTGGTAAAAAGGGGAAAAGCAAGAAAAATCGCGCAGCTTCGGCCAACAGCAGACCTTCATCCCCTTCAAGCCAAGAGAGGCAGACAGGGCGGGAGCTTGTGAACGGAGAAGATCCAGCTGCACCTTCAGAACACGAAGAGAAGAAAGGTGAAGGCAGCGAGGACGAGAAAGAGGACGAAAAAGAGGACGATAAGGGGGGGAAAGGAGGAAAGAAGAGGAAAGGGCTTAGAGGGTATAAGCGAAAGGTCAAAGGAAGACCAAAACAAACCAGCAGGACTACCACCGTCTCAAAGCACCTCCCCAAAAGCCACAAGAAGAAGCCAACAAAGAAAAAAGTTAACCAGCCACATCACAAGAGGCATAGACCGAGAAGAATACCTCGTCTTACACTGACATTAATGTCCTCCGCAAAACCATCCAACCACTTGTCTCCAATCACAGCCCTCGCGCACAAGCTGCGTGACAATCAAACGATTAAATCTCAGCAGACTGTCTTTAGCGCCCCTTCCGCTGCCCGTCCTGCTCCACCTTCTCCCAGTGCAGCGTCCAAGCAGGTGCAGGGAAAAAACGCAGAGCCTGAGAGAGCAGAGAACACGCTGAAGGACGCGGTTAAACTAGAAAGCCCGTTCAAGGAGAGGGGAAGGGTGCTAAGACCTCAGAAAGAGGTGGTGACGCAGGACGTGTCGAAGCCTGCAGATTTAGTCCTGCCACCCATTTCCTTCCCATCCTCCAGCTCTCTGAGCAGCAGGAGTCGTAGTTCTCTCTCTCGGCTTGCGTCCCGGGCCTCCCACTCTCAGCTCGCCCAAATATCGGCATCCTCCTCCTCCGTCTCGCTGCCTGGATTATAGAGATTTGGGGATCATGCTCGCTGATGTGGTAAATTAAAATATTGCCATGTTCTAACATTCCAGTCCATAAAGGACTCCCAGGTAAATTATTTAAAAACATCAATTATTCTTAAAGAAGTGTGTTTTTACTTAAAGGTTTAGCTGAATGATGTATACTAGAATGTATTTAACCGTGATATTTAGATCATAAAATGTCAGCTTATTAAATGTATAAGGTTAAATTGGAGAAATAAAAATATGTGAAAATGAATTTAGCTCTTTTACTTATTTCCAGTATTCACTCTACAGAAATACACATACACACGTCTGCTTAAGTGATAAGTCAACTAATTGATCAGTCAATCAAAAGAAACTTGAGTAATCGTAGGAAGTCATTACTTAAGTAAAAATGCCAAACATGGGCTTAAATGTAACATTTTTCTGCTTTTTTTCCTGTTTTATATAATTATAAATTGAATCCCCATAGGTTTTTTAACATTTAGGGACTGTATGTAAATTATTAGGGTGGGAGCTGAAAAGGATACTGAAAACAAACATTTGTTGCAGCCTTCAAGTACAAACAGATGCACAAAGCCAGGTGTTCCATTTTATAATGCTGTTTATTCTCACAATTGGTTACATTGATAAAGTGTACAAATCAGTGAGCAGCAAACGGAAGCCAACACATCCATCTGTGGGAAATGTGTGTGTTTGTTGTTGTTGTTTATGTGTGTGAGCTTGACAGAGATGCTGGAAGTCCACTGCTGTTACCACCATCCTCCTCCTCCTCCTCCTCTTCCTCCCTCCTGTTAACTGCTCAGACCAACAGTGGACTCGCAGCTCTCAGTGCACTGTACAAGGTGAAGATATATTTCCTTTATCTGCCTGTTTCTGCAAAGCGGAGCTTGTTGTAGCGTTGAGAGTTAACCAGGGACTGAGACAATGACACCGAGTCAAGAGACTTTACCTGCCCCAACTAATAAAATCAGTATATACCTTTATAAAATAGAATAAATAAAATAAAAAATATTTCTGTTCAGTACATACAGTCGTTCTTTCAACCGTCCAAGGGCATGCAAGGCTTTTTACGACTTTCCATTTCTCGAGATCAAAAGAATGCATAGATAATTGCTCAGTTAAATTCAGTTTCAACGTAATTGACAACTGTGAAAATTTCCAATCACCTCTCCTTTTTTCATTATTTGCTCTCGTATTATTCTTATCTACAACAATGTATATCAGTAATTTACACTTTGGCCATTTGGTGAGTTCTCAAAAAAGGCATTTCATTACAAGAAAATAATTGAAAACTACAGACATTCAAAATGAAAAGATAGCTTATAACAATGATAAATGCCAAATGTTACATTAAATGGATATTATGTACACACACATTTTTCTACTCATTCACATTTCAACATCCTTGTGACAAAAGAAGATGATCTGGCTGAATTTTTCTCATCGGAATCTCAATTACACTCCTAGTTCCTTCAACCGGTGCATGTTAACTGTGGATTTCAAAGACATGCAAACAACAAGCAGGATGCACCTACAGATGAACAATCTGACCGTCCGCTAACCCCCCCCCCCCCCCCCCCCCTTTAGTTACTGTTGCTACGCCTGTCGATCTTACCTTTTTCACATGGTATACATGCAGTTTACAATAACACTGGCAGATTTACAATTGAAATTTGGCGTAACTTTTGGAAAATAATGGTTCTTTGATTTCATGCAGAAGTGAACAAGAGCAGCTTCTCATTCTAACCAGCGACTGTCGATTTTGGCGGCTGAAGTGGCGACTGTCGTAAGTGTTTTTTATCAGCGTGTTAGTTCGCTAATTAAGCGACTGATAGCTCCATGAGTCTCTGGCTGACTTTTTAATGTCGTGTAAAATGTGTCTTGCACTCGATGGCTACACACACACACACAATCCCACGCTCAAAGACTGAGGCTAAAAATGAGCCTCCTAAGCAGCTGATGATCCATGTAGAAGGCATGGAAATAAAGAAACTGTGCTCTTGTATTGTAATGTAGAGCTAGTTAGTCCTAGTATCCGTCAGTATGATTAGGAAAATTAATTGTTATTTCATTCTTACATTACCCTGTTTGGCTGCTTGGATTACATACTTGGACAACCAAGACAGAGGTCACATTTATGCTTTATTGTTCATATCTTTAAACTGTAAATGTCTTCAGGCTTTTAACAAATGTGTTCGGTGATCATAACGCTGTTAACAGACAGAGCTGCTAACATTACCCCTAACTCTGATATAGTATCATCCAGGGCCATCTTACAGTGGTGAACACTACACAGAGGATATGCTATTAAGAACTGAGCTTTTTCTTGCTTTACATAACCTGTAAACCTACAACATATAGTAATCTACAGTAATGCGTTGGCACATGGCATTCTAACAGTTGCAGCTTATGTTAGAGCAGAAAAACACAGTTTTATCAACTCCCTACACTTTTGCCTGTGTGACTGTTTTTTTTATTGGTACAAACCAAGTATCACAGCTTTAACATGTGTAGCAATCCAAAAGCTTGACGGGGTGTCCATGTCTACGGAAGGTGATTAGGCTATCGCTGTGGAGGAGCTTCGCAAACGGTCAATTATAGGAGGTTCACTATTAATCTGCAGCCCTACATCCAAGAGAACTGCCAGGGTTTATGATTTTTTGTCAGATATGTGATAATAAGGAGCTAGCAGTGTTAAATTGAGATTTGTGTGAGAAAAACTACAGAAAACAGACCAAAAGCGAGTGATCTTGTGGCACTGATAAAGTCGTACGGTAAGGAAGTAGCCAATGAAAAAAACAGAGAAGGCGCATTCAAGTGAACAGAACCCTGGAGACAGATAGCAGCCCAGGAAAGTCCTGTTAGTGTGAGTCAACATGTCTCTCTGTTGGCTTTCCTCTGAAAAAACAGCTGAAGCTGGAGGTGAAACCTGTCTCCTCACAGTTCAGGTCTCAGCTGTGGACAAAATCATCGCCACCATATCCACGCACAAAAACACATTCCTGTAGTCTTCTCCTTTGCATGATTCCTCTAGCCTTTCTTATGTTGTCAATCCCCTTTTATTGGTGGACATGAAGTCTCTGAGGACTGAAACTGAGGTGGGATTTAAAGGAATTATCCGTCAAATTTCCTCCAGCATGTGTATCAAAGAGCAGCGGCAGCATGCTGATGTCCCCTGTGTTTGGAGCAGCAGTCTAGTACTGTTTACCAGAGAGCAGGGAGGGGTGATACTCTGTCCATCCCTGCATCTCTTTCTCCATTATGGCTATCATCTGTCATTTTCCAAGGGATAACAAAAGAATAAAGACAACAAGTAAACAGGAAGTATATGAAGGATGTTTCGGGTGAAAGGTCACCACTCGTTTAGACCCTCCAGGCTGATTCTTGCACAGAAACAAAGAAATAATAATAAAAAAATAACAATGTGGCTTCGGATTTTCTCACCCCTTCAGTCTCTGTAAGCAGCAGCAGTTGATATTGTCTAGAATGGTTCACTTTTATATAAAAAGTTCATGCAGGTTAGAGTGTGTAGACTGACGGCCAAATCTCTCTAGTCTGTTGCAGCTTCCTACTTTCATTCATTCATTACATACCGATTTAAAAATCAGACACGATGGCTTTCTTGATTCCTTCCTTCCATTTACTTCACGTTAAGGTCTACTGAGGATAATGAGGAAGAGGGACAGAGGGGGGGAAAAGCCACTACAGACTAACAGGACAACCAGGTGAATGACGGGGGGGTGTGGCCAGGTGTGCACGGTCATGCTGGCAGCACAGGCACAGACACAAATACAATTAGAGCATGGAGAGATATCAGCGGTTTCGGCAGCAATGAGCTTGTTCATCACACGTGCTGTGCTTGAAGGAGCACATCCTGCTTCTTCAGTTTTTGCTCTCTTCTCCTCACTCCTTCTCTGTGCTGAGGGGGATGAGAGTTACTTCTATGTACACTATCACCTTTAAGGTCATCATTCAGGTGTTTCTCTGTGGTTGCTCCTTCTTGATGTGGGTTTAGAGTTTATTCATCTCAGTTATTTTTTGAGGAAACAAGTCTGAGTTGCTGCTCAAGAGCGGATAAGCTCTTGAGGTTAAATTCAAATTTTCCTCCAGAAAAGCAAAGGAATTGTGACGGGGTTTCGCATGTGTACTGTGTGTACATGTGTTTCCATGGTTACTGGGGACTGTGGTGGTGACGGGTTTTGGCAGCAATGCGACTAGTTACCATAGTGACTGGGGATTGCGGCAGGGGGTCGGTAGCATTTAACCGTGGTTACTGCGGTAACTCGGTGACGGGTCTCTTCTGTTTGAGGGTGTCGATGAGAGACAGGACGCCTCTCTTCACGCTGGTCGAGACCCGACGGGACACTGAGTCACCAGGGGGTGACGAGCCGCAGGCCTTCTGAGAGGGCGGCCGAGCCACCAAACACTTCTGATACCGCAGCTGAAAGAGAGAGAGGGAGAAAGAAAGAAAGAAAGAAAGAAAGAAAGAAAGAAAGAAAGAAAGAAAGAAAGAAGGAAAGAGAGAGAGAGAGAGAAAGAAAGAAGGAAAGAGAGAGAGACATATTGTAAATAATAGAGAGTTACAGCTGCTGAGTATAAACTGTGGAGGGAAGTTTCTGTGTGTGTGTGTGTGTGTGTGTGTGTGTGTGGGTGTGAGTGAGTGTGTCTGTGTGTGGGTGTGAGTGAGAGAGAGAGAGAAAGAGAAGGGAAAGCTGGACTGGTGCACGCTGCGATCAATAGTAATGACTGATGATTCTTGTCACTGTGAATCAGTTTTAGTGTGTGTGTGCGTGCGCTTGTGTCCATATATCCAAAGATCTGATGTGTGATCAATAGCTCAGCCAGCAGTCGACTAATCTTATGACTCACACACAGCAGAGAGGGCACAGGAAGATGAGTAACCTCCACTAATGGGCTGCATTTTAGCAGAAACATGACAGACATAGCAGAGGGCCCTCTGGGTTGTGATTATGGACATTATAATGATAAAATAAAGACACTCTAAAGGTACTATAGGTTTATAACAGTGGTTACTAATTCAAGCAGTAAACAATGTGCAATATAATCTAAAACACTTAACTTTGAAAAGAAAATCTATACCAGATAAGTTGCAAGGACATCCTCTGTCAGAGACAACTGATGTTGGACACACACTATATTTTAACCTTAGGGTTCTCTTGGTTTGAATGCATGTTTTACACCAACAGTGCTTTGACAGACGGCCCCATTACAACCTGAATAGAGCACATGGGTTGGACAGTAAAACACCCATCTGTCAAGACTGAAAAACCCAACTCAAACTCAACTGCAGGCAAGGACATTGACTTTCGTGCTTGCCTGTACTTTAAATGCTGATGACCTTAGTTTAAGCCACGCAAGCATTTTGCATTTGGTAATTTGAGTTTGATTAGGAATGAAGGGACCTACTGGTTTTAATAAGGTTACGTTGGGTTGTCAGGTCTGTGTTGTGGCTCAGTGACTCACCATACAAGCTGCCTGTACAGCCTCCGACACGCTCCCAGCGTTGGGCTCACACCAGAAGACGTGACAGTCAAAACGATGGCCGCCAGCGTCCATGACAAAGGCAAACGTGTGCACGTTACGCCCGACGCCCATGAAAGACAGGAAACGAACACGACACTCCACCAGCACTTCCTCTTCGTCCTGGTCAGAAATATGTATGTGCGTTAGGTCAATCAGATCATATAGAGTACATACATGTAAATCAAACACATTTTTTAGAATTCCACTGTCCTTCTTAAACAGGAAAAAAGAAAGACGTCACAAAAACAAATTGTAGGCCTTCATATAGTTACACATGCTCATCCAGTGTCCAGTAAAACTGCAGCCTCCTAATAAACAGGTTAACTGGAGCAGCCAGACTTTAAGTGCCTCGATGTTACAGTTCGAAATCTATTATTTAAATGAAAAAAATAGAGGAAATTTTATGTCATCTGCATGGTTGAATGATTTAATCTGAGTGGAGTAACGGTCTGTGATCTGAACTTTTGTGTCATTGCTCTGGGAAGCCGCTTGCTACCTTTCTGGTTGTCAATAAAGTCTGTTAAATCTCGAGCACAAGTCAAGTATTTTCTACCATTTTTGTAGTTTCACACATTGAAATCAACAGAACAGTCTTGTGTATGGAGTTTGTTTTATCGTTTTTTAATTTTCTACACAGAAAGCTGGAAAGAACGGAGTGAAAAAAAACAGGGGACGTTTGGGGTAGCAGTTCAGCAATGGCAAATGTGTGACTGACCTTCTCTTTGCTGATGGTGACAGTAGCATCTGCCACGTTGAGGGCTACTGGAGTCCAGTCCTCTTTGTTGGAAGAACCGATTAAACTGTCTATAGCTCCATTCAGTATGTCCATGCCTGGAGCAGAGGGTGTTAAAAACAAACAAAAAATTAAATTAAAATCACACCTGAAGTTAAACTATCAACATCAACTGTAACATCGACCACGTACTTTGTGTTTGTGTGTCAGACTGACCTATTGGTCTGGCCACAGGCAGCATCCCGAGGTAGAGCACCTGAAACTTCTGAACCAGCTCCGTCTTTGGTGTGGGGAACTCTGCTGGGGAGAAGCCAGACACATGTTTAACAGGTGCTCATAAGAAAAAATATTTAACTTCATGTCAACAACCAACAATGCACATCCACAGAGTTTGCCCAAGTGAATCCCTCCAACAATGTGATGTTAAGACATTCTGGTCCTGGAGTCTGTTTAATTTAACCAAGTTTAACAGATGCTGACAACAGCCTAATTCACTCTTTCCAAAAAATGTAATCTATCTAAAAATAAAATCTATTCTCCCATTTTGCTTTTGAAAGAGGACTTTAAGATAAAGTTCTTCTATACATATTTGTTAACTATTGGATGTTTATTTTATAATAGCACACTGCTTTGGACTGGCACAGTGGACTATAATCACACATTCTCACGCTGCACCTTCTGTTTCTCAAATTTGAAAAGCTGATGTCAGTTTCTTTTATATTAAGCAGAGACAGACTGTCTGCAGCTGTTTGATTTGACGAGCTGTCAGCAGCAGGCTGGACTGTTGCTGCATCTTGTCCAATCACATGTGTTTATAAAAGTTACATTGTGTAGCACAGCCAATAATTTTTCTCTCTGACAGAGTGACAGAGAGACGATGAGTGATGACAGAAAATGTCTTGCTGTGCATGGCTGAACGAGAGAACCAGTCTAAGTTATCACCAACATCTTTTGACTGACTACTATTTTTCTGACTACTTTTTGTCTCGCTATTCAAAAGTTTGAGGAGCTCCCTCCACATCTTCTCTGTAAATTTAACAATGTGAGATGTTGAAAACTGGCACATTATGCTGGTGCACTGGACCATCAACCCCTAAATCTGTAAACTGCAAACAACAGTTATAAGGTGTGTGGAGTTTTGAACACTAGCAGAACTATGGAGCAATGTTTTTATGAGTGGGTCCTCATTTTGCTTGTAGTTTCACATTATTCTACTGATCAACAGTTGGCAGCGGTGATGAATGATGAATAGCAATGAGCTGACACCAAGGAATAAAAGGACTGCAACCTTGTAAATATGGATGTAAACAATGCAGGATTTAAAATATTTAAAAAATTTGCTTTGTAAATATTTTATGAGGAACGAAATGCATTAATTTATCAGGATTCAAGGACAAACACAATGTGTGTTAACGCCAAAGTAAACATAACTTTGCTAAACTCCACAGGGCACCTTTAAGGTAAAAAGTTCACTCACAGTGATGGTTGTGGATATTTTGAAATACATATAATTATCTTTTAATCAAACTGCCTTGATGCTTTGCTTCCATACGCCTCACTTGGTTGTGGAGCATTAACAGATAAAAACATATTTTTTGAGCTCTTACAGATGACCAGATTAAAATCACAGTGTGCCACAGAAGAGATAACTGCCATGTGTTTATTGATGTTTGTCACTGAAGCCTACCTTGTAAAGGGAGATCTAGTCCTGCCTGCATCCTGTCCTGGAGAGAGCCTCCTGCCATCGCTTTAGCATTCTTTCGCTCTGTCATTATCTGGAGGAGAGAGACAGCGAGAGAGAGAGAGGAGCAAGAGCAGATACAGAAGTATGAGGAAATGGTGTGCAAAAACAGAGCAGAATTCATACACCGTGGCAGAGACACAGGGGAGGAGGGAGAAGAGACAAAGAGGAAAATTTGTGAGAAAGTGAAAGAGGATGAGGGAGGAAAAAAAGATAAAAGAGTCGACACGAAAGAGCTCAGAAAAACCTGGAGCAGGTTCACCCCTGATACTGTCATACTGTCTACCCATTTCACCTGGGGAGTGCGTGTACACACACACACACACACGCACGCACACACACACACACAACACACAACACACTAACCAGGTCACACTCCTCTTTCCAAAGCAGGGTAAAAGCTTTTTCTGCAGTACAACTCACAGGGAGAAAAACATACATGCAAATGCAGAACCAGACACACAAAAACAAAAATCACACACACACACACACACACACACACACACTCTCCTAGAAACGCAACACATAAATTATAAATGTTCTCAATCACAGACTTTGTCACTGCAATTCTGCATCTCAGCATCCCCTGCTGTGACCAATTCTCCGCCTTTCCTTATAAATTCTTTTGTGTGAAAAGTCTGTATTTATAAGACTATAACTATGTTCTATAATATAGGTTAATGTTTACAAACAGAAATTTGCTTATGAATCCAGAATTTGTATGCAAAGGACCAAGAATTTGGTAATGGAAGTATTCTGGTTTCTGTTTTTTAATCTGAGTACTATTGACCAATCACGTTTCAGTGGCTTTGGTTGCATGGAAGTAAACGGTCCGTGTGGAGAGCAAAAGAGGCGGAACTCATTGGCCAAAATACAATCTCGGAAGCCTTCGGCTAGTGTCTCATAACAATTTAGTTTTTTTATTTGCTTTTAAAAAAAAACGTATCTGCATTCATATACAGATATCTGTAGAGATTAGCCAAACCTTGTCTGGACCTAAAACACCTTACAAAAGTAAGTCGCTAATCAGACTGTAAACTATGACTGGCCCACACAAGAGAAAGTCTCAGTTATCCGGATATCCACTGGCTACACCGGAAACCCCGAAATGTGGGGCAGGTTAGTATGAACATTTTGGATGAGAAGAGGGACAAATGGCTCCTTCTCCACCTTTTTCCTTCTCCAACAAATTTCAAGAAACATTTTAGGAACACACTTTGTTCAAGTCAATGGTCATAAAGAGGTACGAGGGGAACCAAAGCTATAAAAAAAAACCTTCAAAATGCTACATAGAATTGAATTCAACAACAAATTATGAGTCTACAATAAAGAGAGAATTAAAAGATCTTTTCCAAAAGCGAATAAAAGTTCTCATGCTATAAATGTGTTTAACTGGGACAAGGACGAAAGGAAAGCCCATACATTATTGAGCCCAGTGTATAAAGCAGACATGGCTTGAATGCTTCTACCCCGGTTTGTATTCATCTGTATTCATTGAAAAGTGGACATGCAGTGCAGAGAAAGCTCTGATGTTTGGACGTTTTGAGGACTGCATAGACTCAGAAATTAAAGTGTGTGCCTAGATTGTGGAATAGTAAATACGATTAAAAAATACAAGCACTCTTGAGGCTGGGCATTATAATGTGTTGAGTGAATGTATTCCTTCTCAGGTACCACAACTAGTGGTGTTTAAATACATGTTATGAATAAATACGTTATTTTTGTTTTGGAAGTGGTTGCCACTTTCATATTTTTCAAGGTGTTTCAGTTGAGTTTGTTTGTAAAAAATGAAATGTGATGATGACCATCAGCTGTACATTTTCATGTCTGTCAGCCATCCCTGTTGAGTGGTAGGGAAACTTTCTTTCAACAAGCTAGAGCTTCATCTGAGTCTTTTTGCCAAATCAAAACTTGGCTTTCTGTCTCTGGACCCTCCTCCAGCCTGAACCACTTACCCGGGAGCAGATCTCATGCAGGCTGGTGGCGATGGCTTTGGCTGGCGTGTCACAACGGAACACATGACATTTCAGGATCCTGGTGTTTTTATCCCGCGCCACATATGCAAAGTCCCTGGGAGAGAAGAAAACACAGGGTCAATGGAGACACACAAAAGGAGAAAAACACCAGGAGGATGAAGATGAAAGGAGAGTTTGTTGGACTGTATGTCTGTGTGTGTCAATGTGTGTGTGTGTGTGTCTCCAGTTTTGAGAGTGACAGCTCATGGAGACAGATGAGAGATGAACTGACCTTTATCAGTCTGATGAATACAGGACAGACACACACACACACACACACACACATTTATATATATGCAGGTCGATGGACCCCAGAGATCAATAGAGCAGCGTAATGCAAGAGGGAGTTGAATGAGGGACAGCAGGGAAAAACGTTCCCCCTGGACCCACTGGAGCTAAAAACAATTTAAGTCCAATGAATAGAAGGGATGAAAAGAAGAAGGAAAGGAGGAAGAGAGGAATGAAGATGTAGAAGAACAGGAAATTTAGCTGCACCAATTTAAAACCAGTACACACGCGCACACACACACGCACACACACACACACACACACACACTTGTTTTACGTCATTCAGATATGCACATAAAACCAATTTAAATAACTTCCTTAAAGCTGTGTGCTTCAATATGTCATGCAATAGGAAACACGTGCCTGAGGGTTAACAAGATTTCTGAGTCCACCTCCTCAGGGGAACCTCTCCACAAAAGATTCCTATTTGTATGTGCGTGCATGTGTGTGTGGTGTGTATTCATACTTTAAAAATGCTTGTAGACAGAGAAGGACAGAGGAGGTCACCTTCACTTCCTACATATGTGATTGTGTGCGCACAGTGCTCTAGTAGTACATCAAGAACCACTTTGAACACAAGAAAAATGAGACGCAGAGGAAATTAAACAATAAGGAATGACAGAGAAGATGGAGAGATACTGTAGGAGGGTGGATGGATTAAAGGAAGGAATGTGTTTACCTCTCTCTGTGTCCAAGGAAGCAAGGGAGGAAAGGAAGACGGTTATTGGAAGAAAAGATAAATAAAATCCATCATACCAACCCCCTACTGGGGGACAATAGGCAAAGAGATGGCAAACAGGCACTCACACACACTGAGTTACATACAGCCATCTTCTTTGCTCTGACAGAACTACGTCCCAAAAAACAGTTTCAAGAGCAGCGCAGAAATTGCATATATGTGTGTGCATGTGGGTTGTAGGGGTGCAGCACAGGTCAAAGCAGCAATGCAGGTAATTGTAATGCAAACTTAACCTTGAGGTAAAATATGAAAAATTGACAGAACTGAATAAAGTATGAAAGAAAAGGGAGAAAGGAAGAACAGCAGGACAGAAAGATGTTCTGGATGGGCGCAATTAGCTTTAATTGACTACTGATGGTTTGTTTTTCCAAAAAGAAATAAAAGGAAATAGGCTGGGAGTTTCTAAAGCTATATCAGAAAAGAAGTTACTAAGAGGAGAGTCAGAAGAGTGAAGAATATAATGAGAGGAATGTGAAATACTGAAGACTAAATTGGAAGTGAACTGCAACAATTTACACGATAAAGATAAAAGCATAAAGACGGGGGCAGAATAAAACACCCAGATGAGGAGAGAAGATAAAAGACAGGGGAAGAAAGAGGAAAGACAGGGAGAAAGAGGGGGGAAAGAGGGTGATATCTCATTTTGAATATAATCTTATCATCATGCCGACGCCCCTGAAAATGTCAAGGTTGCTGTGGGAATCTATAATTTCTATGGCAATAATGAGTTTCATGGCACATGGGGGGGAGGGGGGAGGCACTGGGGTACTGTTCCTATACTGACACAACCACTCCAGTCAATCGCAAGGATATGAGACTGTGTGAGTGTGTGTGACAGGGGAGGAGAGCAATAGAGGAAAATCCGTGCTCCAACCAGGTCTCAAATTCCATAGTTTCTCATACCTTTAAACCAAACAGTCCAACAACCCATAAATAAATAAAAACAAAATGTGAGATGGGCAAATATGTGCAGCAGATTGCTGCAAACAGCTACTGGTATTTTTGCATTCCTACATACACGTGGAGTATTTAAAATATCAAACATGGAGTGAATTTTGGATGCACATTTCCTATGTTGAAAAAAATGTTTCATGCTTATGTTTAGTCCTAAACTGCTACAGATTTCATTGTTTGCAGCTTCTGAGCATTGCAGATAGACACTTATCCTTTTTTCAAACACCAGATTCAGATTAACATCGTTTATCACATAATCTATTTGTAATTAGCACTAGGAACTCATTTAACCACCCACAAGCAAGCCACCACACACACACCCACATCTGATTTTTACACTCCACCTGAGTTCCTGTAAAATTTTGACATGCACATCTCGCACTGGCAGTAAAAATCAACCCACAAACTACCTGCTCAGCAACATCCCCTACAGACTGAGGCCTGATCATTCATGTCTGTATCTTATCTTTCTTTTTCTGCTACTTAATAATAAAACAAAGCAGCAGAAGTGATGGTTCCAAAAGTAAGCTCAAGGTATATAAATATACTCACAGTGGTTTGTTTTCCTATTTTGGCCGGTAATCCTGTGTACGGGAGCGTCTTTAGATACTCACACCATCTATTCCTGGTGATACTGCAGGCGTGCACACACTCCTCAACCTGTCCGCTCCACACCCAGTGAGCACTAACCATACCTCCCCCTCTGGCAGCTTCATCCCCCTCTCTTCCTCTCTCCTGCCAAAACCCCCATCTCCTCCTCCTCCTCCCTCTAACCATCTCCTCTACTTCTCCTCCCTCTGCTGCAGCTGAGGTATTCCCACTGCTCTGACTCTCCTGCTATATGTAGATGGTAGAAATAAAGGCTAAGTACTCGGAACACACACGTTTATTTCATCTGACAGGGTGACCTTACATTATAAATATACTGTAACATACACCACCGCATGTGTGTGTGTATGAATGAGAGAAGAGCGAGATCTCTGAGGAAACAGAATTCTGCAGTTCTGCATATGCCAAGAGCTTTTAGCCTTGCCTCTTTTCCCGAGTGCACTCATGCTTGTGTGTGTGTGTGTGTGTGTGTCTGTGTGCGTGTGTGTGCGTGCATACGTGTGCCAGCTCGAATTATACAGCAGCTACCGACCTCTCCGGTCCACATCACCCGGCTGTGCCTGATAACCTACATTCGTTTTTTCTTGTGCATTCAGCAGCAGTGCAGAGCGCCCTTTACTGGTCGCCTAGCAGCATTACCACACAGTGTTTGTTTGAAGTTCCATTATAACCTTCATATATAACAGTCGAAGGGCCTTTGCTTTTACTTATACTTACAACTTCAGGAATATGAAACCACAGTCTACTGCTGTGGTCTGTGCTGAGCTCAGCTGAGGTGAAAGCGAGGGACAGATAGTCAGGTGGGGATTTGTGGTGAAAGAGAATAAAGGCCATCCTCCCTCCCATCCTCTCCTTTGTACTGATGAATTAATCTTTCATTAGCATCCCTTCATCATCAATCATTAACTCATCTCTTCTGCCTGTCACCACACCACTCTTGTGCTGCCCTCAATTGTTACCCTGACCTTTTACTGAGTATGTGTGTGACACACCATTGACTTCATTTACACTGGTGACTAATCAATCAATTAAAAGTGTTTAATAACTTAAACCCAAACAACAAAAGCCTCAATGAGTCATGACCAAGACGACTGGTTAATAACACTAGAAACTATCCGAATATTTACACTACAGAAATGTTAAAGATGATTTAGAGCACGGTATGCACTCTGAGAAAACCACAACATGACATCTTACAAGATAAGAAAAGGGGATTAATACATTTTTAAAGAGAAAAAAAATAAGCAATGGTTGCAACGAACCTGCCATTGTCCCGGCCAACGCCCCAGACCCGGATACTTGCGATTGGCTGAGAGTGAAGCACACTGCGGTCCATGGGGTCGACCAGGTTCAACATATTATTCTCCAGCACCAGGTACATGTCCTTCCCCTGAGCATACAGACACACACAGACACACAAAAATAGTTCAGATCTCATCACAACAATGCAATCCTTATTTCCTGAATCTCCAGGCATTGCAAAAAAGTACTCCTTTAAAAAAGGTCAGGGGTTTTCATTTACTTTCCTTTTAAGTATATATGCCTGTGTGCATATATGGTGTGTAAGTGTGTGTGTGTCTCTAAATAAATGATCAAACCTTAAAAAAGAGGGAGTGGGAGATGAAAGGTTATTGAAAGAGGGATGAAGCTCCTTCTTTCTGTCTCTCTGTGCTGTCGCTTCACGTTAAACACAACCACAGCAGAGAGAGGAAAAGACTTCATAAAATCGCTCCCACTTTCTTCCCTTCACTCTCCCCTCCTCCCTCCATCTTTTGACATACATTCCAGAAGACTGTTGCCCTGGCTAACCTCTGTTGCTCTTTTCTTTGCCCCGCCCGTACCTTTTAATTCATCTTCCTGGCTTTCTACAAGCACTCTTCCTCTCCAAATCCTTTATTTCCAACAACTACAAACTTGTCACCCTATATTTTACACCCAAAACAAAAACACATAAACATACATACGGTATGACCACACTCTTCCTCACCTCTCCCCAGATGCCGACGGTGTCTCGGATGTCATTTTTGCAGTAGGACAGCTGTCGGATGCAGTTGTTAACAGCAACACTGCTCTTTCCAGGAGCCAAGTCCTCCTCAGCCATCTCCACCCATCCCAGAGAGCGCACAGCAAAACACTGGAAGACACACCAAGTGATGATACTGTTACATATACAGTGCAGACATATCAAGACTTTTTGCACACTGATCTACTGGTCTATTATGCTCTAATAAGGCTTAAAGGTCATTTTTTACGTGACTTTAAATGGCAACGCCATCTTGTTTAAAATTACAATCTTGGGGATTCTGAGGGCAAAGCCAGACAATTTGACCTCCTCAAAGACAAAAACATAGATACACAGATGAGTACAACAAAGCATGTTGGTAGATAAAAAGAGACCAAGAGCGACAAGAGGAGAGAGACCCATCCGTCTGTTCTCATCAAGTATTCATTTGATTTCAGCAGTCCATTCACAAAGTACTCTGCAGACCACAGAGACCAATGATGAAAGAGGTCAGAGTGAGAAAGATGGAGAGAAATACAGGTCACCCTAACCCGTGTCATCATAGTCTGTAGTGGCAATCTTGTTCATGTGTGGATCAAATGTTTATATCGAACAGACTGAAGTGTGCATGCATGGAGAATGTTTAAAGAATAGTGCTACAGAAAACACAGACACAGAGTTTGAGTGTTAAACAGCAGGACAGACAGCAACATGATGTCTTCCATGTGGGGATGTTTATACTGCTGACTAGAAGCTGAGTGGGGAGTGTCTGGCTCACTCATTCACTCGCACACACAGACAATATACAAGGATTCACACACGTGCAGACATGCATACACACAGTAACCTCTCTCCATGGTGCCAGCAGTCTGGTTAAAGTTTTGTCACAGATCCAGACCAGCGAGTGGTAGCAGCTACATGACACAAACTGCCTGTTGTGTCACACCCAGCCAACAGCTTAAAATGATGTTGCTTTGTAAGGACTGCTAGGTTTTTAAACTAATACTTTAAGGTTTGTGTAGCTGAATTGTAGCTGCGTGTGTACTTCCAGTTATCTGGTCAGTTTCTACACTTTGAGATAGAAATGGTTGTTGAGTGAGGTCCTGTTTGTATTTAACTCCCTTGCTAGGCAGAAAGTGACCGTTCCAATCTTGATACTGCAGTGGGCTATTTGCTGGGAGTGTGTGTGTGTGTCAGTGAGTGCTACTGGACCAGATGCCCTGACTGTAAGTCTGTGTTTGTGTCTGGCATTCATCACAATGTCACTGTTGCTAAGGATTGTGAATTTCTGCCAAACACACACACAGAGGGAAACAGACACCAGACAGCCAAATCAGCACCACGTCATCAAGCTGAATGTTGGCTTTCAACTCTAATCTGCAATGCTTTAGATCTATTCAGCCACACACACCTTGGTGTGTATATTAGCGTTCCTGCTCTTTGCTGCAGTTTATGACAGAATGCAATGACTTTGTATTAGATCAGATAAATAGTTCATCTATTTGTCTGTTTAATTAGGTGAATTCAAAATTAATTTATACCTTGTGCTGACATTTTCTGGTAAGAACCACCCAAATGGGCCTCACATTTTACTGAGTATTATGTTTTACTGAGCCTTCATTAAAAACTTTAAATGTCTCATTTGAATCTTAGCTTTGAATGTTTAAGAGGCCTTGGTAATTAATGCACCAATGTGCAGCATTTAACTGTACTTCTCAGTCTCACCACTTGGAGGCAGTATTGTTTAGATATCACTTCAATCAGATGAGATCAGCCATGGTGTTTAATATAAATACCACCATAAACAAAGAGGCTTTGGACATCAACAGACTAAAAACATACACACAGCATAATTTCAAGGCAAGAAGCCATGTGTGCTGGGAATGATGATTATATTCGACAATGTTTAAAAGTAGGATTAGATAACACAAATATTATTTAAGAGTAGGAGTACGTAACTTTAGATTCTGCAAAAGATGACTCTGCCAACCAAACACTAACATATTTGTAGCTTTTTTTTTAGTTTAAAGGCAACACAAAGAAGTCACAATGTAAAAGGCTGCTTGTTTGACATATACAAAAAATTCAAAAATTTACTTTTAAACCATTTAGAAATTTAAAAGGTGAATTATGACATAATCTGTTTTGTGTCTAAAACCACAGATTATGAAGATACACATGCATCATGCAGACTGGAGTCTAGTTTGGGAAAAGGCTCCTTACCTTTGCTTCTGGATCACTGTTGGCACTACTGGATTCCTCTTCTTCCACTGCTGGACGGTTCCTGAAAAAAAGGTTGCAGTAAAATGCACAATGTAGTTATATGACTAGCAGTGTGCTGTTATTACCAGTGCAACCATTAGCTGCTTTACCAACAAGATTCCTGTCCTGCGAGTGAAGGCAACAGGCAGTCATTACACTAATAGAGAAAATGTAGGCATTTCCTGAGCAGAAGAACTAACTTCCTGCTTTGTCTGAACCTCATTTAGCTCGAACACTGAGTAAACACAAGATTAGAGAAACTACCTCAACATAACTGGAGGAAAGACAGACAGAGACATAGTTGAGACATAACTTGCAGAGATTCACGCGCAGATGTAGATTTTTGTGTTTGCTTGTGTGTGTGTGTGTGTGTGTGTGTGGGTGTGTGTGTGTGTGTGTGTGTGGGTGTCTGTACAGGTATTTCACCTTAGCTTGAGTGATGCGTAGCGAAGCGTAGCACCCTCAAACTCCTTCAGACTGGGGTCAGGGTTCACTGTGGCTGCCTGCAGGTCCTGGTGCAGAAAGGTGACATCATCAGAGTGTGCAAAATGATACCAAAATAAACCCCACATCTTTGGCCAAAAGGCAACCACCTTAAAGCCCCTTTCACACGTGTAACCTGTGACATTGTCTGGTAAAATTGTCTAGGTTTGGCAGTAGCTTTTGTTATTCACCCACTGGTCTTATATATGAAGACAAACTTTGATCCTACAGGACATAATTACAGACAGATAAGAGCCGTGTCGACTCCAATGCGTTTATTTTAAGCTTTATAGTTGCTAGGAAACACAGTTGAAAGTGATCCAGATGTATTTTCATAATTAACAAAGAGGATATGTTGTGTGACTTATTGTTTGCACTTTAAGTTTAGTTCTCTGACAACATCGCTTGTGAATGAAGTTCTGTTTGGCCCTTGTTGGAACTTCCTATTATTAGTCTATGATTGAATTGCTCACTGTGTAAGACCAACATACAATGCACTTGGAACTCCTGAAAGAATGGCATGCTTTTCTCGGGAATACTGGTGCTTTTGGTCTAACTAGAGCTGTGGCTAACTGGAAATCTCACCATCTCACTGTATCTTAATCAAAAGTCCTGTTGGCTCCTGTTCCAATATGGCACGGATATGTTTTACTGCCATAACATTCATGGGTTACAGGGCACGTGGGAGAGGGGCTAGAAAACAACCCTGGCAGAGACTAAATGTAAATATTTTGACCCCACACAGCATATGCCAGCATGCATCCAAGTGTGTGTGTGTAATAGCCTTGCTGGATGGAAAATTGGCATAGGTGTGTTATGTGTAATGGGGCATGCTGCATCAGGAGAATAAAGTTAACATGTAGTATATACAAACACTTGTCTGTGCAAAAACATTCAAATCTGTGCCAGCAGGACGGAAAGATGCCAATATTTTAGCCACATATGTTAAAAAAAAAAAAAAAAAAAGGAACAACCTGTTGAGTGTGGTGCTGCAGCCATATAACACTGATGCTTTACATTTCAGGCATGACAAAATGCTGTGGTTGGTGCAGTTATATTTATGTTGAAGCATCAGCCACACATGCTTTTACCCAGGCAGTGAAATTCTAGCACATAGGGCATAAGTGCACACACTTATAGAGTGGGTGAGGGCAGACCGAGAACAAGACTCGCTGGCGTTGAGTGCATTATACTTGCCTTCCACACTTCACTATCAATCTTTCCGCCAAAATCACTCCACGGCTGTTTCTACATACAGCATTAAAACACGTACACACATAGTGGTGGGGCAAAAGATTAGGGGGGTCAAAGGTGGGGGGAGAGCGAGGAAAGAAAGACAGAACAAGGCTGTTAGCTAACTAGCTTACTCCACACTGAGTGCCTGTTGCAATAAGGAGCGACCCAGTAAAACATTTATTTATTTATTTATTTATTTAAATGAAAAGCTGTCAATCAAGACTTTAAAATGTTTTCTCAAATGTTTCTTGCTCCTATTGAACATTCACCTCCTTACTGAGAATCTATCGATTCTTGATTAGTAGAATATAATACAGACATAGAGTACAGTCAGAACTTATTTGAACAGGGACACTTTTTTTTGTTTTCCGTCTTTATTACAGCCATTAAAAAAGCATTACCAGTGAAGACAAAATATCAAAAATCATTAATAGAAAATACTAAAATACAGAAGTGTGCAAATCTGAAGTTCTATAAGTATATACCTAAGTGGACTTAGCAAGTCGTAAGTCTTTTATTGTGCTTGAACCACTTCAACCTCACAGTCATAGTTTTATTTCAAATCAAATGCAGTGCATTGGAGAACAGAGCCAAACCAAATGAAAACATGTTACTGTCCAAATACTTACAGACTGCACTGTATGGGATAAAAGTAGATATATACATACAGTAATATACACACACATACAGATGCTGAAGGTATAATTTTTTTTCTATCTGTGCCACACATTTGCACACAGAACTAAGACAAGAGTGGTGGGTGAGGAAGGGAAGATAATGTGGAAAAATTGTCCTACCTTGTCCTCATTTTCGTGATGCTGAGACTGACACTCTTGATCAGGCATCCCCTGAATAGATGTGGAACGAGGCTAAGGAGAGAAAAAGAGGGAGACAGAAATTTGACGCATTCAAAAAATTACAACAATCTCCATAGTGAGCATTCAGAGGACATGTTACTCAACCATGTTTGTCTGCCATTTTGGCTCTTGTGTGATTGGCTAATACTTGAGTAGTCTGCAGGTCAGTTGCTCCAGATAGATGTGCCAGATTGAGATTCTGGCACATCTATCTGTCAACATCAGTCCATTCTCACCGGATCAATATTTTATCTACACCATGCTCCTCTCTATCAATCTCCTTTCCACTCTCCGTTTCCCTCTATCATTCTGCATGATTGACTGATTGATTGACTCAGTGTTCTTGCGTTCCTGTGTTCTGCTGCTAGAGTGAAGTATTGATGGTCTCTCTCTTTCTCTGTCTCACTCTACCCAGCTGTCTTGTTGTATATTTCTGCCAATCCTCCACTTATCTCAGTCAGGATTAAAGAAAAACAGACATACAATCAGACAAATACACTGTCCAGTCTAAACTCACCATACAGTATTCCTACAGAATGTGCAGAATACCACAGAGTGTAAGTACAATAAAACAGAAAAAAAACTTTTGTTGGTTACTTACAAAGTAGCAGCTGTTGACAAATCCACATGTGGTAAGCGTGGGCTCATGAGTGGAGATAGGCTCCACTGAGCTGTCGGAGGTGGTGCTGCCCGAACGAGTTGATGCCCTGAAGAAAATTTCTGCCTGGCACGACTACATACATACATACATACATACATACATACACACATACACACATACACACACACACACACACACACACACACACACACTTATTGAAAACTGCTGTATTTAATACTTCTTCATTGCATTTTTTTAAATTTTAGTTAGGTGTACCAAATAAACTGGCAACTGAGTTTATAACATCCTTACGTGTTTTACAGCCAATCTCATGCTCGTGTTCTGCTGTATGAAATTTTGCTGATTTAAGGTCATCAGAAGCTTCAAATAAGCATTTGAATTTTCTGCAAGCATTTCCAATAGTCATAATGTTGATAATTTTGACTAACAGTTATAAAGAAACAAACGGGACTAATAATTAGGAATTTAATTTTCAACTAAATTGCATTCCAGTCCTAAAACAATATTAGTTATTAATTTTGTCTTATTCGCCTATTGTATAGTATATGTTTTAATCCAAGTTTGAGTTCATTATTTTATTGGTAATTTAAATCTGTGACTTATGTTATTTTTCTTTTACATTGTGGATGTCTTCACACTTCACTACTCCAACCACAATTTGAGCCTGACCACCTGGCAGTGGTCAGGCAGACAAGGCAAACAAGGTTTGCCATCACTTAAACCATCTAGGGTGATCACAGTTAAACATAGCAGTTGCATTTAATTCAAAGTTAATACACAGTTACAGCAAAAAAATACAAAATAAAGGCAGTTTATTGTTCGGTCTCTCACCTCATGGTCAGGAGTGGGTGAGGGACTAAGTGAGCCCAAGGAGTGTTTACGTGGTGTGGAGGCTATGTGGTCGCCCAGGGCCTGGGACTCTGTCTGTCCAGGGGGTGCTGGGCGGGTGGCAGGCCTCTCCCACTGGGTGGTGCCTGTAGGAATGTGCCAGTAGTAGATACCGGCCATGTCTGTGATCTTTTTCCATCCTGGAGGCAGGTCAGGGTCTGTCTGGAATGACTGTTCACTCCAGATATCTGGTGGGAAACAAGCACACACACATATTTGGATGGTTTATTGATATCAATTGGAAAAAATGTCAAAATTCGTTAAATTGACAGACTTCTTATATAATGTAGTTACAAATGCATGTATAAACACACCTGTAAAGGCACACACACTCAGAATGTTGATTTTTCTTCCATATGATCAAATCGGCCTCTGTTAAGTAAAAGTTAACCCTCCCACACTCATACACTGAATGAAATCAGCAGCTGAATGGGATAACCAGCATCTGCTGCAGCTGTCATTTAACAGCCATGTCTTTCCACAGACAGCAACTGAGTAAAACTTGTGAAGCAATAATGTTGCATTTGTGCAACACACCCACGCACATACCTTAAACATTTTTGAATTAAACATACCAGAATGTGATAAGGCAATTAACAACTTCCAAATATACACCCAAGCACAAGCATTCCTCTCACAATTAAACAGATGTCAGATGCAGTCCCTATGAGCTAGCCCAAAGCATTTGTGTTCATTCTACATCACACAAATGAGGATGCATGATTATTTTCTGGCGCTAGTAATTGTATTAGCTTCTTCTCTGAACCCAGTATCATACAAATCTGCTCTCTCATTTCTATGGGTGTATGATGCATTATAGGTTCTTTAATTTTTTGTTTTTTATCGGTTCATAAATCAAATGTCCTAAATACAGGATTTATAATCTAGAAATGGATTACCAACCATCTGTAATGATGCCACAAGCCAGATTGGCTCAAATATTCATCCTAACATGAGCAAAAAAACAACTCCCTCTGCTTGAAAAACAAAAACTGTTTAGTATGCGAGTGCTCAATTTAGATAGAGGTCAAACAGACTTCTTTGGAGGAACACTAACACTGAAATCAAATAATCTGAGACAGAAAAACTGAGGGACCATATCGTTTGTAATAATTTTTTTGTCAAGATTAATATGTATTGATGAATTTGACTCCAACTCTTCTTTTTTCCACTAATGGCAATGAAAGCATTAGTGTTGCAAACTAGGTGCAAGGGTGGTGACCCCTGAATTTTATTTGCTTATATATTCAAAAATATACATGTGGAATCAACCCAATTATTAACTTTATACACTAAATGTACAACTAAATGAAGAGGAATGACAAGAAAGAATAATAATAAAAACAATAGTAATAAAAACGAAATTAATAAATACCTGCACAAATTATTAGTTTTCTGTCCTCAAAGACACACAGCACTTACTGTAATTCAAGAAGAACTCTTAAGGGTTGATTCATTTAGATGTACTGGCTTAGAGCGTATGGATTCACGTAAAATTCAAACTTCCCTTCCCTAACAGCAACAGCATATAGAGCAGATGACTATTACCATCATTTAATTGACAGTGATACATAGCGGAATACAGTATTTACCTTGAAAACACACACACACACACACACACACACACACACACACACAGTGTGGAGATGGAATCAGAGTACTTATATCACAGTTCCTTTCCTCACTCTTGTACTAAATGTCATCTCACCTGAAGGTTGCGGTTTCCTGGCACTGGCGCACGCACACACACACACACACACACACACACACACACACACACAACTATTGATGGCATCTTTGTGTGTGTGAAGCTGATGTGGTGGCAAAGGTAGTAAAGATGATCCAAAACTGCATTAGGTGTTGTAGCAACTCATAAAGGTGATATAAGCTGTGGGGGACTGGTCAGCTGGTGCTGTGTGTATTTGTGTGTGTCCGTTTGTGATGAAGTTGAAGACGTTTCGAACTGCTGACCATGCTGATGAAACACAGCTCATAGGCCTGTCACCACGACAGCAGGCCATATGTCATCATGAAGACTGGGCCGGTCCAGATTGAGATGAAACACACACACACACGCACGCATGCAGATTTAAGTTATTAAGACTTAATTTAATGTAACAGAAATCCCTCGCAAAAGCATAATAAGATATGCACATACATTGGGGCTTAAGACTGTGCTTTATAAAAAGGAGCTGGGAAGCAGTGCCTTCTGGGAGTTGCAGTCTTTTATGAGCAAAGAAATAGGTCATGGCCAATAAAACTACAACAGAGACAACCTGAGTTTATCTGCTACAATCGAGGGGGAAGATGGTGACTCAGAGTAGGGTGCCAGTATGAGATGAACAGACTATTGGATGTGGATTAAAGCATGTAGAGGAGAGCGACAGAGAGACAATTAGAGAGAGGGGGAGAGCTGTTTTAGTGGTTTGCCTGGCTTGTCTCGAGTGATGTATCATCCCTTAAAGCAGTGTCACCCTCCGCAAGCACTGTGGCAAGTGTGGAACTGGAAGGAAAAGCTGAAGCATACTAACACTGGAGCGACTGACATGCACCTGTGCAGCTCGGGGAAATGTGCCACAGCAGAGCTACGTAGCAGTTAGCCTATGATAGCCTTGGTTAGCATGCAGCTCCATGCCTGAGCAGAGTTAGGCGGGGGGGGGCAGTAAGCTTCTGCAAAACACACACAGGCACACGTTCTCACTGCCAAACAACACTGTACATAAATACATACATCTCATGACCAGACCAATGCACATATTCAGTGACGACAGACACACACATACATACATACACACACACACACACACACACACACACACACACACACACACACACACACACACACACACACACACAAATAGAGCATGCACAGACCACAGATTCCTATTTACAGACATTTAGAGAACGATACCATTACAGAGACAAACTTCATCCCTGTGTTGGAAGAGACACGCACATATACCCATGCTTGTACACACACACACACACACACACTCAGACACACTGTAGTTTCCAGCTGAGTCCGACAGTTGCACCTACCCTCGTAATTGACAATCACAATGGCCAGCATGTAGTCTTTCCCCAGCATCATAGTTAGCTAGCTGCTTCTCATACAGCAAAACCTAATGCTGTGATTAAAGAGAGAGCCCCAGACAGACACAGAGAGAGAGAGAGAGAGAGAGAGAGAGAGAGAGAGAGAGAGAGAGAGAGAGAGAGAGAGGAGAGGAAAGGGGGGGGCACTGCAAGAGAGGGGGTGAGGAGAAAAAGATAGGAGAGAGAGAGGGACATGGATACACATTGAGGCAGAGAGGCAGGGAGCACATGTGAAAAGAGAGGCAGAGAGCGAAAGGAGTGAATGAGGGGGGAGTCCAAGCCAGAACAGATAGAGATAGAGAGACAGAGTGAAACAGAGGGAACGATAGATAGAGATAGAGAGGGAGAGATGGCGGTTGTGTATCCCCTGCAGCTGAGCTATGTTTTCTGTTGTTGTCTCTTCTTTCTCTATTTGGAGCATCAACAACATCAACGGCTCAAACAAACCTGCCCTCCCTTTCCTGTCCTAAAACACACACACACACACACACACACACACACACACACACACACACACACACACACACACACACACAGAAACTAGAAATCTGGCACACTCGTCCTTATTAAATGTCAATGTTTATCACTCCCTTCTTCCCACCTTCCCTTAAGCCTCTCTTGGTTGCCCTGGCAACCCCCCAGATCATCTTTCATTCAGTATCATATCCAAGGAGGAGAAGGAGCAGAGAGAGAGAGGGAGACATGCACGAGGACTGATAAAAGGGACCTTGTTTGATTGAGGGTGGAAAGATTAAAGATTAAAGATTAAATGGGTGACAGAGAGAAACTGAGAAAAAGTAACCTGACGTGGACTTCACATGTTGCTGTACTGCAGTCATCCACATTCAAGTCATGTTTCCTTGAAAGTGTTACAATGCGTGTTCTTGTGTGAGAATGTGAGGGACCTCTTTAAATGACCTTCCTCAAGTCAGCATGTGTGTGACAGTCACACACATGCTGAGTTTTGGCTCCTCTGTGTGAAAGCAGTGTCGTATTGGCCCTCTAACCCACAACATCCACAGAGGTATCTGACACACAACTGGGAAAACGACACAGCTTTGTCAATATATGAGAGAGAGAGAGAGAGAGAGAGAGAGAGAGAGAGAGAGAGAGAGAGAGAGAGAGAGAGAGAGAGCAGTATGGACGACTATGTGTTAGATATTGATGAATTAAAAATAAATGATGCCAGCATCGACTCTTCAGCAAACCCTCAGAGGACAATATGTCTTAACTAGAGACTACAGTACCAGTAACATCTAGTTTTTGTCCTTCTTCCTCCGCTCATCAATACACACACACTGATCTACACAAAACATAAGGCCCTCCCATGAGAGAGTTATCACTTTGGAATGAACATTTTAGACTAACACAAGCAAGAGGAAATCAGGACAAATCACACAAACATTCAGGAGGATAAACTGCTGATACTTGTAGAGAAATGAAACACACAGATGCTCAGACCCCTTCAATTCAAAAGGGGCAGTGAGTCATCAGAGACCTAGACGAGAAGGATTCTGGGAGAAAAAAAAAAGCAGCAAAGTGGCTCAACAGCTCAGAGCCCTGCAACTCTCAAAGACAGACAGGATGGTTTACAGCTGAGCTCATGTCAGAGGTCGGGGCTGCTGCTCTAAAGGATATGGATGTGTTTCATATGTCTTACAACAAAGCACAAGGCAGAGAGTTTTAATGGCCCAATTAAACTGAACATCCAGATTTTTACATAACGCTGACAAAGAAATATGACTTTAAAAGACCTTCTGCAGAGGTAGCGAGCTGAAGGAAGTTGAAGCCCACAACAGAGGTAATGGCTCAAAGGAATTTCTTAACTGTAGTCACTGTGATGGAAATCTTAGAGCTGGTTCACTCTAACAAGAAGTTTCAGGAGACTGGGATGTCTTACACAGGAATATTTATTGAAGTTCGATCGAGGAGAAAAGGGAAACACCACGTGTGAATCACAGTGTACTGCTACCCAAGTCTGAAGATGGTGTCCTGAAGCTCAGTATTTAACCCTCCACAGAACTGATAAGTTCCGCGATATCCAAATAGGGTTATTCCTAACTCAGCCTGGTCTGTGTGATGACTCTATTGGATATCGGATCCAGACAGGGAAAGACGTTTACCATTGCTGTCCTAGCAACAGCATAGCCTCTCTACCGTATCTGTTATCCAGCATCAACAACCAGGCGCCAGCCTGTTGTGTCTGAACCTGAAAACAGAAGATATCTAGCAGACCTTGGTCTACCAGATGCCAGAGCCAACTCGGCCTTGTCTGGCACACAGAATGAGACAGGCGAACAGAGACAGACAGTTGATCTGACCTGTGAAGCCCTGTCTTAAGTTACCGTTAACCTACAAGAGGGAAGTTTAACATACAAGAAGGAAAATTCCTTCACAGTCACAAAACTCCAAAGAGCTGCCTTACCATAGCATATGTGCTGTAACATCAAACAGTATCAATCAAAACAGCTTTACGTATTTCCATCCTCAATGTCAGGTAATGGCTCTGGTAAATAATTAGTGATCAGTTATCAGAAAAGATAGAACAGATTCCTAATTACTGTACAATAAAATTTGAAGACATCCCCATGGGCTTTAGGTTAAGTTGTGATAGACATTTTATAGATCAAGTGATTAATAAATGAATTGAGAAACTAATCTTCAGATTTATTGATAATGAATATAATTGTTAGTTTACAGCCCCATTTTAAGTTTAAAAAAATATAGGTATAGGGACAGATTTTCTGACTCTCGCATTATGGGAAGAGTAAGTCTTCATACCAATAGACCTGTGGGTAGAAGTGGGATAAAAACTAAAGCTTTTCTGCTGGCACACACAGCTACAGGTACATATGGAAAGCCTCAGGTGTAATACTGGAGGTACACCATTCTCTATGTGTCTGTATGTGTGTGTGTCCAAACTGCTTCCTGCATTAAATATCTGCAGAGCACAAATGTTCATATTCTCAGAAAAAGAATTATGAAAACTAAGAATAGGAAGGGACCATGGAGACGATTATAAGGAGCTACAGCAGCTTTGAGTATCAGCTCTAGAGGAAAAATCAAAGACATACAAAAGAGAGAGAGAGAAAATGGCAGCCACAGATTTTTGTATTAACTCATGACTAGCCTGCAGGCCCTGTTTACACACATACATGCACAGGACACAGCCTGAAACAAGACAAAGCTGATCTAGCTTGCTAACCACCCAATTCTGGGAGATTTACCGGAGGTTGGAGTGTTATTCTGTTTTCTGCACACACGCACACACACACACACGGTCACCATAAATGGAAACATGTCATCAGCAGAGAGGATGGTGAAACCACTACATAGCACACAGAAGGAAAGAAGAAAAACAACACACCAGACTACCTGACACACAGACACACACACACACACACACACACAAAAACTATGTCAAATATCAGTAAATGACAGGAGCTGTAATAGACTTTTTGGAGCGTGTTTTATGTGTACCTGTCTCCTCTGGGGAGTTGCTCTCCTGGGACAACGTGGTCCAACTCAACTCCTCGTCACTAGGGTTCAGATTCTGGATGCGGTTCAAAGCACAGTCTGTCTTTGCTCCAGTCCTTCTGTCCTTCTTCGTCTCTGGAGAGGAGGAGGAAGAGGAGGAGGAGCAGGAGGCCACAGAGAGAAGGGGCGTGTCCTCTGGGCTGGTTTGCTTGGGTGGGGAGGGAGGAGGAGGCACCGGAGAGTCCTTGCCTGATTTGAGGAGCTTGAGGTTGGAGTGGAGGTCAGAGATGAGCTCAAGGCCTGAAGAAACTTTGTGGTTCTTTACGGGAGACTCACTTTTTATAACCAGTAAAGGCTTCTTCTCATCGTCCTCCTGCTCCTCCACAACCACCTCATCTCCATCTTCCTCAGTCTTCATCTTTGACATAATTTCCTTCTCAGACAGAATGCTAATGTCATCACTCTCCTCTGCCTCAATGTTCAAGTCAAAGCTCAAATCTGTTGTGTTGCCGTTCAGTTTGAGCTCCACAGTCGTGTTAATGTTACAGTCTATGTCTGATTCAATTTTCTGCTCTGGCTCTGCGTCACTGTTAGTGTCTGGGTGCAGTTCAACATCTCGCTCAATGACGTCCTCCTCTCGGTCATTATTGGTGAGAGTGTGACTGTCATGCTCCTCAGCTGTGTTGACATTAAGGTCATCTGCTGCAGTTTCTGAATTACACTCCAAACCGGTCGTGTTTTTGTTGTGATCCTGACCGGCTTTACGGAGCTGGTTGACCCCGTTCTTGGCTAGTTTGGGATTGTTGGGGGTTGAAGACTGTGATGGGGATGATGATGGTGATGATGAAGATGGCACTGCTTCTCCGAGGCCCATAGCAGCCTGGATACTGGTAAGTGCATACTTCTTGCGACACTTGGGAGGCGTGGCGGAGCCTTGTTTGATGACGTCACTGCTGAGTAGCTGGTTGTGTGAGGAGCGGAGGCTGAGGGAGGTGGGAGGCGTGGCAGCAGGGCCATTATGATTGGTCACATCTACTGACATCATTGTGGCACAAGACAGTTCACCTGGTGAGGAAAAGGGGGAACAGGAGGTGAATACATTTAAATCTGCATATGCGTTAACATGCACACAATATACTGTAGGAATTAGCTTTGAGAAATGATGGCCCATTGCTTACTTTCTACTGCTATTTGCATTATAACTATATTATATTATATTATATTATATTATATTATAACAGCATTGCAGCATTGTAATGCAAAAGACAGGTGCTGTTAAAAGAGGCTAAGAAAAGAAATATGGCCAGGCATGAAAAATATAGTGTTTACTATATTTAAACGTAATTAAAAAAAAAGAAAACCGCTATAGTAATTGTTTATCTACTATAGTATAGTAGATAAACAATTCTACTACTCTTTTGGTTTGGTTCGCACAATCATAGAAATGTACTTAATCATATCAGAGGTTTAATCAAACAGAGGTCAACTCAAGTCTACTGAATGCATTAAAAACATCCTTAAAGGTGTGGTGATATTCTATGGTTTTCTTATTATCTCCAAATCCCATTAAAGACCAAAACCAAGAATGAATTAATAAGTATTGCCTTTATAGCCAAAGACGCATACAGTATGGTAGTGTTTTCCTCTTTGCCACAGAACACACAAAAACACACAAAGTAGCAGCCAGACAGTTGTACTACCTGACATGTTTTTTCATAACGGTGAAAATTTTGTTTACTTTGGGTATATTTCCCACACAGTTCTGGTACTGGAAATACCTGCTAACACACCAAATCCACAGTTGTCGTCCCAAACAAATACACTATTTACTCCTGTTTGAGTAATGTTTGCTTAGCACTACAGTGTCCAGCTGTTTTAGGAAACCCACAGATAGGTTAGGGAAGCCAGAATGTATTTAGAGGAGGACTAACGCAGGGTTGGTTTTGGCCTTTTCATGTGATTTATTGGCAATAACAAAAATGTAGAATATTGCCAGACTTATCTGTTACATTCTTGAAAGGTATTACTTTGGACTGCCGACTTTAAAAACTACTAGCTAATGCAGAGCAGGGATGGGGAACGGCTCAGCATGAAGAGAGCATGGATGATTTCCTTCCAACTGAAAGCAGAACACAAACACAGCATGTGTGAAAGCGTGTGTGTGTGTGTGTACCTGACAGGAGGTCAGTCATAGACTGGCGCTGGTAACGGTTCAGGGTTCAGTAAACTCAGCTGCAGATCTGAACACCAGCGAGGGGAAAAAAAGTAAAAGAATGATCAGAAGAAGAATGCAAAGAATCCAGAGACTTCTTGGGTTGCCTTCGGAGACCACATTCATCCATGTAGAACCCAACTAAAGCTGGTTTCTATGGAGATATCATCACACTGTTAGCCAGTGAAGCAACTCCATAGAAATAAAAATTTTCTGTATCATATACAGAGAAGGAAGTAATCAATCTCTTTTTGTTTGGTGAAGAATCCTCGTGTTATGCATTATGGTTGGGCTGATGGCTGACAGTCATCGACCGCTGAGCCCTCCACCATTGTAACATTGGGATTTAACCGCCGAAAGATGATGCCTTCCTAGATATGTTGTTATACGTTGAGTGAGTTGGTCAACTTTAGCTTTAGATATGCAGGGAAAATACTGCTTGAGTTGCTTCAAAGTAAAATAGAATCTATAATGACTTTTACTGTGAAGCTTTTACAGTAAATGTGTTATTGAGTTACATTCACTGGGGGTAAGCTTATTGTAGCCAAGCATCCAAGCAAAGCTAAGTTTGTTTTCAGCAAAAGTGAAAAGATGCTCTAAATGTATCTAAATACCAAAAACACCAATAGCAATGCTTCTAAATAATGAAAGCAGAACCAGGCCTATATTTTCAGTTATGACAGGAAGAACAACCATTTCTAGGATTTTGGAGAGTTTAACAAGAGTCTATTTTAATGTTAAAAACATACAGACTGAAAAGAAAACATTTTACAGTTGCTACTCACCAGAGAACTAAGGACTGTGGGAAACTTCATGATAGAGCGCGTCCATACTGGTCGTCAGTGAGTTCTCTCTTCATCCAATCACAAGGGAAGCAGCAGCGTCCTGAGGGAGAGACAAACATAAAACAGGATTAATGAGAGAAAGAGGGAGGGCTGAGCAGAGAAAGACAGAGGACTGCAGGACACCAGAGGGACAAATAATAAAGACACATCAATTATTCACAACCTCGATCAAACATTAATACACAAGGTGTGTGTGTGTGTGTGTGTGTGTGTGTGTGTGTGTGTGTGTGTGTGTGAGAACATAAGGCTCATTTTGTATAGAGCTCATATTTCTTTCTTTGGTGCAGTCTTGCCAACCCTTCGCTGACTGGAACCATCATAAACTTACTGCCACAGGAGACTTGTAAACTCCCCCTACACCGCTTTCCAACAACCAATACACACACACACACACACACACACACACACACACACACACACACACACACACACTGCATACTGCAGTCAAGACTTGTGGACAGTTCTCACCAACACACAACCACTATGAGTACTGGAGAGAAAGATAATTAGCATAGTAAGAATGGACCATAAAATTCCACTTATCCCTGGCTGAGGGGCTGGAAAAACACCTGGAATGATTTTGCGGAATAAAGTTGTAACAGATAAAAGAAATGTTATTCCATCACATGAATCTTTTAGCTCAACTAACAGCTGACACTGACCATTGCAAAGAGATAATTCCAAATTATTAGTAATTAATCAACCTCATTTAAAGATTGAATCAATTACATTATTAGTATGTAGTAAGTAATCCTTTAAAATCCCACAATCCCCTGCACCAAGTATCAGCTGCAGATGTAAAGGCAAACATTTGTTTAAATGGAGGCTGATCAATAACAAACTATCATCAGGGTTTGGTAATCAGGCAAATCCACAAATGGCAATAGCAACCAGTGTTAATGGCCTATGCACCGAAACTGGCTCATCAATGTGTTCTTTTAAATGCAGCCATTTGGAGATTATTAATTTCTTTTTTTTAAGGTTGAATTTAACCTCTTATTTGTCTGCATAATGATCTCAACTAACTAATAAGTATACAATTCCCATCATGAGGACTACACCACAACTACTTTTGCCAAGAAAGCTTCCTCTTGTCTTTTTTTCCTCTCTTCTTCCCCTTCTGCTTTTCCTTTAATGAACCTGTTCTTACACAGCCTTGCTGACAAAAGCCTTGAACATATTTCTTTCTTCTTTCATTCTCAATCATCAATGAACAGAGTGATCAGCACACACATAACTAACATTTACAGACAGGGTTTTCCACATTATTCTAACAGCCTAATATACATGAAGGCCACATAGCTTGCATCAGTTGTGGTGTGTGTTGTGATTTGTAGTAAAAAAGATGGAGAAGAGCTTAGAAGCAGCCATGGATTGAGAAAAGAGTTCTTATCACTGGACAGTATCTTCTGCTCAGAGAAAACCGTTTTAGTTTTCCATATATCACACTGCACCGAGCTGTTGCTTTCCAGACAGTCTAAAGAAGAGTTAGCGATTTGTTGTTTGTCACCCTCAATCAATAAAGCAGGCTATGTAATTAGACTAGCTCTATATTTTTTGCATTTTCTAACAAGTTAATCAATTTGTAGCATCATTCCATAACTAAACTAAACATTTCCAAGCCCCTGGGCAACATTAGGCCATGTGTCATGCATTTGAGATGAAACAACATGCATACTGCTTTTCTTCCCAACTTGCAAAAATGCAACACTTGAGATACAATAAATAACAATGAATCTCGTGGTTTACATAAAGCTTATTTTCTTTTTAGAGGTTTATGTAACTATTCAAGTCATGAATTGGACATACTTCTAGGAAATGCTGAGTCACTTGACTGGTTCTGTTAAATCTATCAAACATACTGAAGAACAGTTGATCTGCCACAACACCACTCCTATACTGAGCCAATACTGTTTACTGACAAAACAGAGAAACAACATCTGGATTGCCTGGCAACACTAGGTGTTACAATGACTGTGGTAAAAAAGGTAAACCATCTCAAGAGCAGCTGCATCATTTTCACCTCAAACCAGCTGCGTGTACTGTAATGTCTTTTGTCTGATGGTTTTAAGCAGTGACTACAAGAGAGATAACAACAAATTATAGTTTTGTGGTAGCTTTCAGTCTTTAGGAATTACTGATGTTTGTGAAAGGGAACAGGTTGGTCTGTGGGAGTCACTGAATGTAAGCACAACTGACAGAGATACACACGTCCAAAAAAAAAGACCTATAAAAACCTACAGAGCAAGTTTACAAGTATAAAAAGAGACCAGGACAGAAGGATGATGTATAAAAGTGGATCATAGCAATAAAATTGGCATTCTGGGATTAAAATTACAAGGCATGCTTGGTCCTTTAAATCCTGCTGCAACAAGTCTGCATACCTGGGAACATGTGTGTGTTTGTGTATGCGAGAAAGTATTTGTAAGAAGGAGGGTGTCTACACCAAAAACTTATGAATCATTTCCCAGGAAATGTTGCTAAAGATCTGGTATTACAGGTTGGATGTGGTATCTGTAATAGAGGCCTAATACCCTTCAGCATTAGCACAAGGGTCATTGCAAACTAAACAGTATGTGGAATCGCTTTTTATACACAGCCCCCCAATGATCCTAAACATACAGATGAAGACATTAAATAGTGTTTTTAGGGCCAGAAAGTAACATCAGTCACTTGACCTCTATATTGCGGTTTAGAAATATAACTTGTGTTTCACTTGCTGAAAACCAAACTGAAGGTAAAAAGACCCCAAAACTGCTGTACGAGCCTGGCACAGCATAACTAGAAGTGTCTGTGTATGTCTGTGGGCAGGACCCTGCACCCGGGGCTGCCTTGAACACAATCCAAGGGTGGTGCAAGATAGAAGCCTAATTGTTGATTTATTGTGTGATTTTAGTAACATTTCACCACATTAAATTGCCATCATTTACAATAAGTACATTTTCAAACATATGAAAACAGCTGAAAAAAGCAATTAATATGAAAATCACTATATTAATATACAGCTATGCTGTGGCTGTTGTGACATGACAACTCACGGATGCAATGTAATCTAATGTTGATATAACACCCTGAAGTTAAAGCTTAAAAGAGTACTCTGCTGATTTAGAATTACATTGTCAAAACACATGATGGGCAGTTTAAAGAAAAAACCTCTTTAACCCCATAGTGACTGTCTCATTGCAAGCCCAGTGTGCTGGAGTAGAGCCAAAACAACAAAATGTGTCACTGTCCAAACACTAACTACAGACTGCACTGAAGTTGCCATATCATTTACTTTGCTTACAGACAGACGTTAAATGCAAAATGTACATTTTTCCACTTGGGTGGAGCTACAGTTCACCAGCAAGTATGTACAGAAACTGTAAATTTCAATCCCAACTACTGTACATCTGGATATGGCTTCAAATTAGATGTGATGACAGTGATAATACTGCTTGTTTTGGGCCTCGGCAGCCATTAAAGCGCTCCCTGCAGTCCTCTGCTGCGGACGAGAGGGGGTCTAGGCATAATTACAGGGCCCCTCTGCGGGCAGGGCAGAACTGGCACCGACAACACACAGAGACAAACATTCATTCACAAACACACAAGCACACATGAATAGTAAATATGAGGGTGAACCTTCCACATGGACTCTTGTAAACAGTTAAATGCACAGCAAAAAAACTGCGACACAGACACACAGGCAGACCTTAAGATTCACTTTGATCAACACATACACTGACAGACGAAAACACACATCGGGCGGGGGAGTAGGTAATAAGATCTAGGATGTGTCACGGCATGACAGTGACCTTTGACTTTTGACCCACTGGCCGAGTGTGTGCTGTTGTATTTGTGTGTGTGTGTGCGTGTGTGTGTGTGTGCGCAAGTGTCATAGGTATGTTGGGGGGTCTGGCTCCAGCAAGAAAGAAGTGAGCAGCTGCAAACACTCCACAGCTTCCTCTCTGTTTCTTTTCACGTGTGTGCTGTGTGTAGCCACCAAAGTTTACAAGACTGTGGACAGAGCGAAGCAGAGACGTATTTCTTTTAAATTCATATGCCAAGTGGATGGCTGCCAGCAGTTCGATAGGCCTCTCATCCCTCCTTCCTGCCCTTCCCTCTCAAGCGTTTCTCACCATTCCAGTTCCTCTGCTAATCCCACTTGACTTCTACCTCTTTCCTTTATCCCATTTTCTTGCCCATTTCCTCTCCTCTCCTCTGCCTCTGCTAGCCTCAACTACATTCATCATCTACCTCTCACTACCTCTCGCTCCCTCTTTCCTTTGTCTAGAAGAGAATTGCTGTCTTTTCTCATTAAAAGTGAAGAAGGTCTGTAAACTCTCATAAAACCACCCGTTTCTCTCTACAACCCTGATTTACAGCCACTCTTCATCCGCTTCTGTTCCTGTCTCTCTCCACCCCCCTGCTTGTGAGAAACCCCCATCTGTTAGCAAAAAGGACTGACAAGAAAGCAAAACAGTTAGAGGCCAGGCCATCGAAAAAACAAAATGGATGGATTCGTGTCCATAAAGCAAGGCATGCAGAATAGAAAACACAACTGGGTGTTTTTCTAACTTTTGGATCAGGACGTGAACGTGTAAGCCAGCTGTACAATAGCAGGCAATCTTCCCAGACCTTTCTTGGCTTTATTTTCATTGGCTGCAGAGAGGGCCGGATCCAGCTGCAAACTGCTTCCACTACAAGACTGGGAAGTTAGCAATACTGCTAACCAAAGACATATATTATCATAACTGGATAGCTCTTCACATTCCAACCACTATGTCAAACTTAATATTTTCTTCTAAACAACCAATGTACTTTTGAAATGCCAAAACTTTCTTCAAAATTCTCCTGCTAGACTACTGACCAAGAGTATAAATGGAGCATACTCACAATTTATTTTTCTAAGCCCTTTTGATTGTGTATAAAACTCTTAATGGTTTAGGACCAGTCTGCACTGCAGACTCCCTGTTGTTTTATGTGCCTATTTGTTCACTCAAACTGCAGGTTTGTTAGATGATCAGAACCACAGTTCTAAAAAGTGGCAATGCAGCATTTTAAATTATGCTCTGAAACTGTGGATTAATGTTCTAAAAATATATTAGAAAGGAAATCTCAGCGACCATTTTACTTTTTAAAAACATGTTTATTTTTAACTTTCAATTAGTTGTTCAACTAGTTTTGTAGACCTCTATTCATCACTGTCTACTTGCTATTTAACAAAAATTACTGATGTTATTTGCCCGTATTTTCTCAATCATTTTCTTATTTATGTTTCGCTGTTCTGCTTTTTGTTACGCACTTTGAGCTACATTCATTCAGAGGTTCTTATATAAAGGTATGTTTATCAAGATTATTCTTGGTAATCTAATATGAGCAAGCCATAGCTACATATTTTGCAGCTACTAGCAATGTCATGATGAATAAAAGTGGCTATAGTCAGTGGAATAACACAAAAACAGACACATTAATCAGCTCTTCACAGAGCTAACAGACGGCTGGTGACTGGTCCAGTCTGGTGCACTACAGATTGGAGGATATATTTCTCCAAGCTGTGTGTGTGTATGTGTGAGTTTGTGTGTGTGTGTGTCCACTATAACAAGGAAGAAGGATGGAAGAACACAATAGCCATCTATAGACTCTGGTTCCAGAATAACAGCGGAAGGGTAGAACAGCATGGAGGCCAAGTGCGTGTGTGTGCATCCTTGTATTGTCAATAACGGGAAATAACAGAGACAAACTAACACTTTGACTTAGACTGCCGAAATAAACAATCTTGTGTACGGACAAATAAACACACTCATGCGCATGCACGCACACAATCAGGCATTGCTTGCAGGGAGAGTTCAGTGCGGTTTGTGCTCCCATGGCCATACATCGTCCTTGCAGCCACTGTGTATAGTGAGTGTGAAGGACAGACAGAAATAACTCCACTATAATTCTACTTGTATAGTCCAAGTTTAAAGCCCATTCCGACACCTACAGTCTTCCTGTTTATGTATGTGAATTTAGGAAACGTCTCAATGTACTGTATAAATACAGTTAAAAGGTATCATTTTCCGCTGGCATGGTTTCCCAGGGGCGGGAGAGCGAGAGGTGAAAATGACCACAAAAGAAAGGAAGGCAGTGAGGAATTTTCAGGGTGTGCCAAAGAATCTCAGGCATGTCTCTTTTTTTGGGTGGGTGGGTCAGGGCGACTGGGGGCAAAAAAGCTCTAATTGGTCAACAAAAGGAGCAGACAAAACACACAGATACACACACACACACACCTTGGAAATTAATGTGAGTGATGACCATTTGTGAGAGCAAGTCACGTTCTATTCACTGACCCTGAGCAAACTAATGTCCACATCACTGAGAGGGTAAGTGAAATACAAACAAAGGGTGAGAGTGAGTGGCCTATCCATGCATACTGCACATACTTGACAGAGAACACATATAAAGTTACTTTTTTTACCTGCAGCAATCTCAACACCTGAGACGACATTACAGAGTAAAAAGCAGAGCAGTTATGACACGCACTGATGAATTCACTCCAGCTCACGTAGCCAAAATACTACAGGGAGTGACAGGGGTTCAAAGGTTTTGTAACAGACCTGAAATCTCATCCCACACACATTCACAGACTTTAAAATCCTGTGACGTGGAAAAGAAACATTTCTGATACAGAAGCCAAGAGACGATTTCCTGGATTTTGAGGAAACTTGGGAGCGAGCGTGCTGAAACCCCTCCCCCATTTTCCAGATATCCCCCCCTCTTCCTCTCTGCTTCACCCAGCCCCTCTTTCCTGTGGGTGAGGGGAGTTCGAGGGAGGGGAGAAAGAGTACACCACGAACACACACTGACACCAAGCAAAACACACTGAGAGGAGGGAAGTCCCATTTCAGCCCTTAAAGCCTGCTCCCTCTGTGGGACAACGCATGAGCCAGTCGTGCAGCCAGTGCGACTTCGCCGTAATGAGACCACAGCTCTTTCCTGGATGATGTTGAAGGCAACAAGCAGTGCCAGGAGCAGAGTCAGAGAACAACAAGTAGAGCCACGTCTGTATATTAATTTGTCATGTGGTTCCTGCTTTTACTTATCAAAATACTTCTTTCGTTTTTATAAAAACTCAATCTTTCTGCTGATTCCGCCAACAAGATTGTCCCCCAGTTCTGCCTACATACAGAAGGCAAGGCGGAATAACAGCGCATCGTTCACGCCTTGAACAGCCTGGGTAAAAGAGGCAATAGCCTGATGTTTTTCACAACCTGCACGATGTAACTGGGGAGAAAGTGCTAGGGCGCAACTTGCAGGAACAAGAATGTAAACAAACAATGACGTCCAAAGTGGTGTGTATGATTTTGTCTTTGAGTTTGGAAAAAGCCTAAAAAAAAGTTCAGCAGCACCAACATCATCATTCCTCTTTTGCTTGCCGTGTTTACAGTTGTGCATGGAAGAGCGGTGGTTGTGGAACATGTCATGAAAGGCAAAAGAAAACCTCACATGCTATTCTTTGTATCTGGGGCGTTGTGAGGTATCTCAGATGCAGTCTCAGTTGTCGTATCCTAAAGGTTTTGACTTCTGGCTAACAACACCTAATGATAGTAACATTAGCTCCACAGCTCTGAATCCCGCAGGAGACAATACAGAGCTTTCAAAGTGAAACGCTTTTAAAAAATATGATGTACTCCCTAGTTTAACTGGTAGATTCTCACTGCTGTTCAATATCAACAGCTGTCAGTCGATACAACTTGATTTAGAGTTTTTGAAAATGATGCAATCACCTCGACTGTTTTCTAAAATAAGATTCACTATTCTGTTGGTCTTTTTGAACTTCACAAAGAGACAGTTCACTCTCCATCTTTTCAAACATCAAAAACATATAAAGTAAATACAACATACATGCAGGGAGCACATTGACCAGAGCCAAGAGTTGCATTTTGTAGTTTCCTCAACTCACTGAAGTGAACTTTTCACTACATTTGAATACATTTGCTGGAAACATTTGTCATTTAAGTCAATCAATGGTCGATCAATGGTAGCCTAACAAAACGTTGACCTCTTACAGTTTGGTAAGGCATAGTCAATAATATAAGTTGTAGTTAAAATAGCAAGTCATGCCATTTGCAAACTGCTCTCTTTCAAATTTCAAATCATTCATCCCAACACACACACACGCACACTCTCCAATACTCTTTTAATGTTGGTGTGATCAGTATCCTGAGGAAAGAGGAATTATATTTTTACAATTAGACTGCAAGCTCCTATTGTTTTCTTTCATCTGCAAAAATAACTCTCTTAACACGATTCATAGTGATATCAAAAACCCTTCTGGCTTTCACAAAGAGAACACAAAGACGGCAGACAGGCAAGTGCAAGCACAAAGGGCCTGTCGGATCCAAGGCGAGGGGTAGAGGCAGTGGAGAGACTGTGCATCCTATATATAGCTGAGATGTGACAGGACATCCGAGAGGACAGGGAAGTCTAGACAAAAACGACACAGCTCTTACTCAGACTATTTGTGTGTGTGTCTGTGAGTTCAACATGGCCTTGTTATCTCCCATTTCATTAGAAAGCCTGTGACAAGCTGTTCCATGATAATGTCACAAGACTGTACTGATATAACAGCCACGTCTGATCTGATTGGCTGGAAGCTTAAAGGTAAAAGGTTCTTTTATTGTCTTCCATGGGAGAAAATTGTCCTGGATAAACGGAAATGCTGCATGAAAACCAGAAATCCCATATAAGAAGACAAAGACAAACCAACAAAGCAAATTAGTCACAAAGCCATTCACTCTGTTAAACACAAAGATTCAAAGGCATACATCTCAAAACATACACACCTTAGTGAATAAATTACAAGCCATAAATACATCTCACTTTACATGCTTACAAGCAAACATACGATCGATGGAAACCTGCAGTTCTCGGTGCCTCCCTACCCTTCTGTCTATCCTCCGGGAGTTATTAGCCAAAAGCGACTATCTCAAAGAGGGCAACACAGTAAGAAAAAGATAGTCAGAAAATGAGAGGAGAAAGGGTACCAGCGTAAGAATAAGAGATGTCAGAAAGAAAACGGATCAGAGGGAGAGTGACTCATCAGAAAAGGAATGTCCTGTCTCTGCCAAAGGAACCACAGACACCACTGCAATGATCGCTCCCTCTCCAGTACTTTAAATCATCCCCTCCCTCGCCTGTCGTCTCTTCCTCTCACACAATGGCCGTCTCTTTCTCCCTCCGTCTCTCTCCCGTCCTACCAATGGAAGTTATCGTTGTTGTTCCCTCAACATTAGCAGAGCATTCTTCTCTGACAGGACATTGGTTTTGGACGGGAATGATACAGCTAGCTGATCACGGCTGGTGGACCAACACTGCATCGCCGCTGTTTGAAGCAAACACGCACAGGGCCAAGACCACCTCTCCACTTGCTTTGCCAAGTCGGTGCAAAGCCAAGAGGCAAATTCCATCAGTGTGTGGTTTATCAAAGTTATACTGTTCAATTACACAAAACCCTAATAAAACTTTATGCTATTGCAGTTCTATGAATCACGGTAGAAGAATTAAGGGTTGGCACCGTTTCACATCCTTACCACAGATGTTAACTTATTATTAGTCCCACCACAGGATATGATGCAAATGCAAGGAACTCTGCTGGTCAGGAACCCAAATCACCACAATGACTTCGATCATGATTCAACATTCCTATCACCTGTCATCCTGTGCATTCATCCAACGGGAATGAGTTTCACACAATTCAGACTCTGGCCCATAAAGGTTAATTGTTGCAACAGAAGGAAGACTGTACGGCCTAAAGGCACTGAAAGCGATTACTGACGTGCCTCATTCAGCGTGCTTCAATTGATGCTCCTATGGCACACTGTAGGCATCACATTTGAAATGCCAACACTAGTATTTTAGGAAAAGGTAGCTATTGCATTCAACCATGTGAATACAACCCAAAAATTGCAGAACATACAAGTTCATCAAAATCAGTATATATATATAACCCTCATTGTATTGGCCTTCAATTTAGCAATTCTCACAATTATCTTAGGACTCACTGTTTATATTTGGGTTATGTGTGTTGCTACTTTTGGTGTTCCTTTGTAGCCTAAAAAAAGGACATAGCATTATTAAACCTTTCACGTTAACAACTTCTTCGATTGGATTTCTCAAAGGTATCCTAAGATGTGTTTGATGTCGGTTTAGCTATTCATCGGTGATGTTGAGCAGTCAAAAAACTGAAATCATCAGCAAATCTGACAAACAGTATTTAAGGCCTGACATTGAAAAAGCTTTGAAAGCGCTTTTTCTTTTCTTTTTTTTTTTTATAAATCTCAGACATAAGGCTTATTTAAAAAGGAACTAACAGTGTTTGCTCTACAGCCTAGTTGAGGTGGGACAAATAATTGATACGATACATTTCAATATGGTCTCTTGCAATAAATTATCAATACCCTGGAACTAATGCAGATTGCAGCTTGCTTTACTTCATACATTTAAGCGCTCTCCTGCATTCTGCCCGGTCAGCTTTTCTGCTACTTTATGGCTGTTTTGCATTTAAACAGCAGCACTTGTATAGACCTACATGTTGTTATATGTGTTAGCTCAGACTATATACACATTTCTACATATTTGTTTGATATCAGTTGTGTAAAACTGAAAGCACCTCGTATGGCAATTAATAAATTCAGTATACAATGAATTCTTTATTCTTTTATTTTTTCCACAGATATTGTGGTGTTTTGTAGGTGACTATGTTGTAATAAATCTAAATGCAAAATGTGCTCTAATGTGGCACCATTGATATCATAGGCAATGTATGATGATAGGCTTGTACTAGAGTAAATTTACCTTAGATTCCTTACTACTAATAGGTGATCAACTATGTTTATAATTGATTAATTGTTTCAGTCCATTCTCAAGCAAAAATGCCAAACATTCACTGGTTCTTGTTCTTCCATCTTGATGATTTGCTGCTTTTCTCTGTTTTAAAAGATTGTAAACAGAATATCTTTGGGTTTTGGACTGTTGGTCAGACAAAACAAGACATTTGAAGATGTAATTTTGGGCTCTAAATTGTGATGAGCATTTGGAAATATAATCTGCAGATTATTCGATAACAAAAATAATCGTTAGTTGCAACACTACATACAGTACATATAATTATTGTCCTTTATCACTGGAATATTCAAAAACATATCGAGCTAGTCACTAATCCTTGACAGCATTACAGTACTGGCAAGTGAAAATGTTTTAAATAGCACACTGAATGCTTCCTATTACCAGTGTGCTGCAAATATCTTTATGTAGGGGCTTCTTGCTCCTACATATTCCTCATGCATTACAGTTCCCTCTTAAAGAGGGGAACATCTGCCTATCTATTCAAGTATTTTCTGGTGAATGCAGCAAGGATGGAAGATAAGAGAAGTGAAGTACAGACTACTAAATCTGAGTCAATCCTTGTTTTGAGACAGCGCAGCAGAAATCCTTGAACTCGCTGCAGTAGGCCAATTTACAGAGGCACCTGGGGTTCGGGCCTTTACAGCCTCTTTCATCACATTCTGGCTTTCATAGTGTGTTTGAAAGTCAGAGAGAGTAAGAGAGGAAGGTCAGGGAGAGAAGCAGAAAACCCTTATGCAGCTGAACTGGGAGTGATGGGGGTATACGTGGGAAAGTGCAGCGATGTGGAAAAGACAACATCAGAAACAGAAACATGTAAACACAAGAGTGGGAAAGGGTGTGTATGTGTGCACCAAGTGTGACTGTGTGAGCGTGAATCTGTGTCTACGTGTGGAGTTCCCTTTGAAACTGGAAAACTTGTCCTTCCTCGCCTGCTTCCACAGGTAATTTGTAGGCAGAATAACATGCATTCTGACGATCCAATCACAAGGCAGACTTGACAGCAAGAAGACAGCCGATCAGCGAGGGCTGCCGGGACCTGACACATTACGCAGCAGCGCGCACACACACACTAACACACAAAAAGAAAGAAAACAAAGACGCAAAGTATAACTGAACAAAAAAAAGAGGGCGATGAGGATCGAGCATGTGGGTGAAAAACTGTCAGAACGGGAGAGAAAGAGTGAGGCAGACAGATAGACAGAGGGACAGATGGAACAAGAGAAAGGGGGCCCTATCATTCGGTTTCACACCCTACAGGATGAACAGGGCCTCTGTGCTCCTTCGCTGTTCAAACACACCTCACGGCTGTCTGCTCCCTGCAACAACAATGCACGCACGCACACACACACACACACACACACACACACACACTGCAGCCTTCCTGACAGTGGGCACAATAACCCTATTGAGAGGCATCGATAGGGGAAAGTGAAGAGAATGAGATCGAGAAAAAGATTGACAACGCACACGCAGAGCCTCCCCGACCACCACCACCACACATAAATACACACAACAAACTGCACTCTGGTTATCTCGCCAACTTGACAGCCTGGGATGAATCTACTCTCTGTTGTCATTAATTCATCATTCATCTGTCCAATCTGGTCCGACTCTACACACACATACAAACACACACACACACACACACACACTCGTTTGTACAGCTATACTTGGGAGGATATTCATTGACATAATGCATTCTCTAGCCCCTTACCCTAACCTTTACCATCAAAACTAAATGCCTGACCCCAACCCTTACCCTGACCTTAACCTAAACTTAATTCTAAACTGAACCTTAAAACCAAGCCTTGACCATCAAAGAGTCCGTTGAAAGGGTCTCAGAAAGTGAGGACCGTCCAAAATGTCCTCACTTTCCAAAAATGTCTAAAACTCAAACTGGTTCTCACAAAGATAGTTGTACAAGCGCGCGCAAGCACACACACACACACACACACACACACACACACACACACACACTAGTTTGGTCAAGGGCGGACTAGTGGTATTGTTTCACAGGGGAAGCAGGGCGGTGATAAGAGATCTCTGTTCTCTTTATCTGATTACTCATACACATACAAGCCCACGCAGAGACACACACAGTTACACAAGCATGTATGCACAGGCACACTTTCACCATCCTTTCTCATCAGCTGTTGTGCATGACCTCGACCACACACAGACTAACAGGTTGGTGCTGCAAGGCAAGAAAGTCCCAACACCACACACACATTTTTAGACTTGCCAACATAATTACATCCAATCTGCAGAGCACTTTGGGGGTAGCTGAGATATCTAGGGGTATTTTTGGGTGTCAGACGTGCTCGCAGCTTCACAAGGTGACAGCTTACATTACTGAATTGCTATTTCAGTCCCTGTACATGTGCAGTATGTACAGTATGGTCAAATGCATGAGTATCTCCTTTATTTGGCCCCTCATTGGGGTGATAGAAGCTACCGCAGCAGAAGAGGGGCCATCTTGAAACTGAGGCATCTTTCATAATGCCAAAGCTAAACAAACACGCCCATAAATGTCCAAGTCACTTTTTCCACACTCAGCAACTCCTGATGTTGTATAGAAATGCCACAGAGGGAGGGAGAGTTAAGAGGGAAAGAGTAATGAAGTGAAAAAAAGAGAGCAGAAAAGGGGGCGAGGCGCTGAATATAAACCAACCTAACAGCCCAGGAGCCCTAAGAGATTAGCAATGACATCATGTATCCGCACACACACACACACACACACACACACACACACACACACACACACACAAACACACACAGCAGACCAGGGCCAAGTCTGGATGAACTGCAAGCCAGCTGGGCAAGGAGGCTGGAGGCTGGAGGATAGAGAGGGAGGGAGGCAAAGCCGGCGGGCAGTGACGGAGAGGGAGAGAGGATGACAGTGCACCATTTCGACTCCGGTGGTACAGTCGGTGACACATTCATTCTTGTGGAATGCACTAATAAACTCAACAAACCAATGCCGCAGCCTAATTCTTATAAAATCACCACAATCGCTGCCTAAAAAAAGAAAGTAGTGGCTGTTTAGCATCCACGTGTATACATTAAATAGCAAAATAAAAGGTTTTCAGATTCAAAACATGACGTTATTCAACGTTTCTTTTATTATGTTTTTGGACAAGTATGCTTTATGAACACACCTCCGAAATGTGCGCGCAGGGAAGCACATGCATCAGTGATGGAAATGGGATGGAAAGCAAATGCATAGCCTGCATCACAGGCAGAGAGAAAGGCAGGGAGACAGCGAGGGATAGAAACCTCAGTGGTGCACTCCAAAAGTAGCAGACAGGTCCTTTGGTAATTCATGTTATTGTCAACAACTTGAGTGTTCCTTCTCCCTTCACAGAAACACACACAGTATACGACATCACGCTCTTGCTACACAAAAACAAATCCAGCCAGTTAATCAGCAGCTCACCTGAAGTGAATAGTTTTGAAAGGAAAAGTCAACAATAATTCTTCTGTTATATGTTTATGCACAATCATAACACATCTGAACACTACCTCTGCCCTCCATACCTCCAAGAAAATAAAACAGGAAAGTTATTCACATCCTTGTCTAGATTGATTAAATCACAAAACAAACAAAAAAACAAACAGATGTATTATCTCAGCGGCCTGGCAGAAACTACCACAGTAAGGCTGGAAACGATTACACAGCCGTGTCCAGCCAGCACCATGCACCAACACAAGCCTCAGCCTCACCCCCCGGGGGGCCTGCATGGCCTACAGCCCCAGACTATTCCACGTAATGGGCGCTAGTCAAGAGAATACCCTCCTTTATGCTTGTTTGTTCCACAAAGAGCCTCTTTATTACTTAAACTGCGGCTCAGAATAGGGACCTACACGGGACAAGACACAGGATACAGCCACGAGTCAGGAGCTGCAGCATCTCTGAACGGGGACCAAAGGGCAGGATCCAACGGCCATGCAACCACATCGGTCAACTGACAGACAATCAATGGACAATAATTCTGATAACCGATTCACCTTTGAAGCAATCGATGGAGACAAACAGCCACACAAGTGCTCATACTGGAATCTGATGCTTTTTCACTGTTTTACGTGATGATGACAAAACAAGCAATTTGACTGCGTACTGATCTGTTTGACTTTACTTGATCAATGCAACAAAACAAAACAACTCAACTTCAACTCACTGGTGCAGATGCAGTGGAAGGTCAATCTCAGTTAACCTTTTTATATATATATATATAAATGTAGACATTATGACACGAATGAACAGCCTAAAGCACCAAAACTACCACAGCTCTGCGTGAAGCTGTCTGAGGGTGCGAGGCGCAAACAAACGCGTGTGTCTCCGTCCGGCGGCCGGTGAACTTGTGATGAATGGCGGAGTGCTGGTCGGTTTGACCGGCCTCTTACCTGCCGACGGAGAGAGAGGGGGGGGCCACGCGTTTACGAGTCGTGAGCTTTGCAGAAATGAGACTTTGAGCCCCCATGTTGTCCCCCCCCCCCCCCACCAACAACCACCGACCACAACTGTCCACCGACGGCTTGTTTCCCGACACGACGCCAGGACTCAGCCGGCGGCCATCGTCGCAGGCGCAGCGACGCATCCGACGACAAAAGTCAAAAGAGAAAAACACGCTCGGCCGCTCGGCCGCCGCAGCCTCCCCGTCTCCTCCCGCGGCCCCGGCGGGGCCCTCGGGTACCGAGGAGCGACGCGTCGCCCGGAAGAATCTGGAAAAGTTACTCACGTCTCCGCTCGGTTCTCAGGGGCCGAGGGGGCGAAGAGCCGCGGCGGTCAGGGCAGAAATCTCGGCGAGCCGCATCACTCACCTCCTCTCCGGTGCGTTCACGTCCTCCTCGCTGCGCTCCTCCTGGCTGGGTGTTTTTTTTTTTTTTTTGTCGTTTCTTTTTCTCCTCCCTCCCAGATTCCGCTGTTCTCCGACAGGGGGAACCGGGGGACGCTGCTCCGGAAGCAAACGCTCCTCTGTGGTGCGTGTGTGTGTGTTTTTTTTTTATTGCCTCATGTTATAACTTTATCCTATGGTGGGGCTACAGATAACTGCGTTCATTTTGATTAAAATGTCAGTATTTTGAATGGAAGTTTGCAAGTTTGATAGTTTTCTATGTTTTGGAAGGTTTTTAATCCCAAGAAAAGGAACAGTTTTTACACATGGTCTAGATGATGATAGGAACGATATAACCTATAAATAGCAGATGGGTTCAAAAGAAATAAACAATACTTTACCCTGTGTATGAGTATATGTGCAAAATCTGTGGGGCTACTTCCCGATATTCAAAGTGACACACTAGATATATGTATGGTATATTTCAAATATACTATATACTCATAGATAAAGTGTATTTATCCATTGTAGCTATAAGCTTATCAAGCATTATGTGAAAATAATATAAACATAATATATGAACTATAAATATGATATTATGTCATATATGAATATGTCATATATGTAAAAAAAAATTAGATGACAGAATACAACACAGTTACAGTAGCAGTTGCATACCCCAGTATACTACAGTAACATATAGTATTGTACTGATGAGACATAATGTAGAGATGTAGTATGTATGCTGTTATACAGGAGGGTAGTGTTGATTTTGCATTTACTAATTCAGTGTTTAGGGTTCAAGGTTTTTTTCAACACAGGGTTGCACAACGAAATGAAAGTCATAGTCCCGTTTTGCTACAAAAGGGGAAAAAAATTATCATAAGACAGATAATGTTGTTGTATTTTGTAGTTTTATTTTGAGGTGTCTGAGCTGAGAGATGTCTCTCCCATTTGGATCCAATGTTTAGATACTTGTGTGGATCCAATGTTTAGATAAGCCTATGTCAAAGGTCTGGCTACTTTCATAGATGGGTGCCCCTTGGGGGTTGTTTTTCTAAAGTTTCCAAAGAGAGGAGATCAGTTTTAACATGAACCATATGTTCACACCTTCCCTTTTTGTTAAAATAGCCATATATGGTTATGAGGTTGGCTCTGAGCCTATCTTGTTACCACACATTAGCTATACCATGAGGCTTTAAAAGGCGTAGTTTGAGTGGAAAACGGGAGAGATTCACATTGGCTTCGGATCTTCTCACAGGCAATCCATGGTGCTTGTTTTGACGCTGCACTTTTTGTAATAAACCTTTTTATACAACTAAGTCGGTGTCAGCGGAGATTTCTTCATCATCATCACATCATCGCCACAGAAGATACAACAATTTAAAAAAAAATATATATGATGTACAATAACTAAATTATTTGAAAAGCCAGCAACAATCAAAGTAGTCAGATGGCAGATTGAAATGTCCTCCAAAACATCAAAACATTCACACAATCAATATGATAATGTCATTACAACCCACTTACAAACCCAAAGTGATGCCATCAAATAAGAATATCATCCTACTGATAAACATTATTATCAGTTTGTAATGATTATGACCCAGTTTCCTAATAATAATTATAATGTGAGGAGCATGTCTCATTGCCTTGTTAGGGTAGTAAAAGAACACTTATATTTGATTTCTCCAATGTCCCTAGCCCACTGGTGACTACAAACTGATATATAAATTCACCACACATAGCAGCATTTGGTCGCATTTAGTGTTGCCACTATTAAAATGTACTGACAAGGAACAATTTAAAAAGCATTTGGTCTGAAATGAGAACATCTATTATTTTAAAGAAATTTAAATCAGTGAGATTCACTATGTCAGCTCTGCAGTCATATTTAAAAGAAGAAATGGAAAACAATTTGTAGGGATCAAAAAGAGTTACTGTATAGATCCATATTTCTCTGAGGCACCTGGGACCAACTTAAACCTTCTAACCTTTACTTTTGGCCTAACTCAATCCTGGTAGTATTCAAGCCTGAATAGACTACATGAATTGTGTGGCATTCATGCACTTACGGTAAAAAATGATGCGTTCGTCCAGCCCTCTCCTTGCTGAAAACAGAGTGGCATCAAATCGCATCAGACCACAGTTCCAGAACATTTTAATGACATATAGCATTTTATTATTGGCCATTCTGGAGGTGCAAATGAGATACGTAATTCAATTACCTTCGAGCAACTTTCATGTCCCTGCAGGATGATTTTTTGTAGCATCCAGAAATGAATGGAAATCAAATGATGCCTGGAAGGTATGAAAGCGTTTAAACAAATTGAAAGTCATGCCTTTGCTTTGAAAAATAATTGGCAACATGTAAGTGATTTGTAGTCAATGGTCTAAAAGTGCAAAAACACAGTTATTACTGTTTAAACTTGTTGAAATCTGAGTTCAGTTTGGACTGCTGGCAAAGAGGTGGGGCATTAAGAAGACACGAGCAGCAACATGGATTACTTTTTCAGTCAAAACACAGTGAAATATCTTGAAAAATATCAACAGATTGACATGGAACTCGTACAGATATTTGTGGTCCTTAGGAGGAATCTTTGGTGAGATTTTGACCTCCTGCACTTTTGTGCAGGAGGTCAAAATCTCAACGTGTCAATCACTTCAGTTTATGACAAGCCTCTAAAACTAACGACCACATTCCTCTTAGCTGTACTTTACGATTATTGCTTAAACATGCTATAAGCAAATATAGTTTTACATTACAGCCTCATGGGGCCAATAACATTCGTGACTGGTGTTAGACATAGTTTTCTTTCATTTGTGATGCATATAGTTGCCTACTGATTAGAATAAAGAGATTGCAGGGTTCCACTGTCTTTAACATCCTGTTCTTTCCAAGAATATACATTTTTCTAAGATTTTTTAATTTACATTTATATCTAAAATAAATATGTCAACATAAACAATATTCAACATACTCAATACTAAAGTTAATATCACAAATATGTGTGTATGCGGTTTAGTTTGCACATACTCATACAGTATAGGGCAGTAATATAATGGTGACACCTGGTGGTTAAACCTATTTACTGCATTGTTTGTTACACCTATGTAGTCATACTGTATGTCAGAGGATGGCATTCACAGTATTACCCACATAAATGAGTTCCACTTTGAGTCAATTTTAGTCCTTCTTGTAGTGCAATAAACAAAACCATTCCACAAAATAAATTAAACAAATCAGAATTTGAAAAAAAAGTCTTATTGACCAAATGTGAAGACATACAAAGAATTTGACCCCAGTTTTTAAGTTGCCTTCAATGTTGAATGACAATTTACAGGAAGATAGAACTAGACATATACAAACAAAGCTGAACAAGGATAGGTAAAAACAAACACAGAGCTTTTGTGGATCGAGTAAGTAAACAAATAGGTGTATATAAAAATATAGGTAAAAAGGAAAAACAACAACATACAATATCCATATGTCAGTTTTTGTAAATTGTAAAGAAGAATACATGGGTGCAGAGTGCAAAGAGTGCTAAAATAGATATTGAATGATCAATGTAATGTTAACTCTATATAAATGAAGTAGGTGGATACGTACAGTACATGCATGTATAGATGTCTATATACAGTATATACAGCGTGCTACGATTTAGATTTGACAGTGATGCTGACGATGATTGTATGTGCATGTTAAAAAACAGTTAGTATTTAATCTATGAATTATATCATTTGTAGGCATGGTGGATGGTTCAGTGTTACAGGGTTATTACACGGGGACTGTTTTCAGACACTGTATGACTGACTGAACCGTTCATCAGTGTGATGGCCTGTGGAAAGAACCGCACGCAGGCCTACAGGTATAATTACACCAACGCTTCACTTGACAGCGAGTTCATCTCCTTGAAGATGCTGTGTAAAAACAGGACACCTTCACACACGTGCTGGATGTGTGTTCACATACATGAGCACATAAACAGAAATGTTGTCTCCTCTTCTCTCCTGCAGGGCCAAGCTGTAGTTACTCCAATCCGCCAGGGGGCGCTGTGCGGACATCGGCCCCCGGCTGTTGACCAATCATCGGTGTGCAGCAGTTTGAACGAGACGCGGGTCCATCTCATAACGAGACGCAAAAAAAAAAAAATAGATAACGCTATCAGTCGTGTAAATGGGTTAAAACAGCGATTTTGTTTAAGTTTTAATGGGTTTAGTCGATGACTGTTAATACGTTGCGAGGGCTTTAAGATAGTTAACGGATTTTAAAAAAGCTCGCCGGTGTCTGGCTGAACTTGTCGGTCTCGTCTGCGTCGGTAACGTTAGTTTTTTTTTTTTTATGTTTAGTTTGGCTTACTAGCACGGTTACTATCTGACATTTCAAACATGGAGCCAGTGAGGCCCCTGTTTCTGAAGACATACGGTAAAGTTAAGCAGAAGAGGAAGCTGTCCGCCTGGATCTCACCTGAAAACCGAAAGCAGGCCTTCGATAGCACCGCCTCTACGGACGGAGACGTCTCCGTGTTTGAACCCGCAAAAACAACAAGGACGAGGTATGCAGAGTCCCTCCATTCTTCCTATTAATGCCGTGTCTTACCATCAATTCCCCGCACTTCTGTCTTTAGTGCATTGGATTGTTTTCACGAGGCCCAGTTACTTAGGTTTTAGGGAAACTGTACATGGAAATGTATGGCAAACATTGTCATATAGTAGAATAAAGATTATCATTCAGAGTTTGCAGGGGAAGTGTGTCGAGATACGTTCAATACATAACTAACAGTTGCATGAACATTTTCATACGGGGATGTCTGAACTTGTTCATTAAACTGAATCAGTTTTTATTGTTGTTGTTGTTACAGATATACCAGTATATTTATCAGCCACTGTATGTATGTCAGACGATAAACCACACAAAACTGCAGTACAGAAATGCTATAGATAGTTTTTCATCTGTAAAATGTCCAGCTGAAGCCACATCTTGGCCTCAGTCCTGTACTAAACCAGGTCTGTGAACAAACATGCAGCTGGCAATTTTGAGTGTTGGCATTATGTCATTAATATGCATTTTGTAATAAATAAACTGTGTGTATTATAGATTTGTAACATGACAACTACTTATGGAAAATACGTTATTCTAATTTGAATTACTTTTCTGATTCGCTTATACTAAAAGGTTTTAGGATATTTTGTCCATCCCAGGGTAGACAAAATGTCTTTGAAGTTCTTTGCATCATTTAACATCTGAAAGTTTTTTTTTTTGCCCTGACCTAGTTGCTCATGCTCCATATCCTTCCCTGCTCATCACTTGGTTTTAATCTTTCCTTTATTAATAGAGAGAAGAAGACTAGTGTTTCAAAATGTAGAGCAATCCGTCCTGCCAAGAGAAAAGCCATGTTACGTCTGATAGAGTCCAGCAGTGATGAGGAGAACATCAGCAGGCCCTCTCCTCCCCGTCCTCAGCCTGCTCAGCAGAGAAAGACAACCAGGTCTGTGCACAAACAAGCACAAGCGCATTGTGAAAACACAAAGGATTGTCAGCATGTAGTTTTTGTGGTTCTATTTTTTTATGTTCCTACAACAGTGTCTGCAAGCAGACATTTGACATTACAGGCAATGACAGGGGATTTGTGCAGATCCGACTGTTTTCATCAGTTCCTACACTACCCACCATTCAGTGTTATTGCTACATTTTAAGATACCAGATTAAGGGCTGCTTTTAACATGTATCAAAGAGAGGCAAATCATCAAATCTTCACATGAGAAAAGCTGGAACCAAGTTTAGTGTTTTTCGCTCTGTAGGATTGGAAAACCCATTTTCTTATTGTGGCCCTAATTCCAACCATAACCCTTTTTAAGTTTGATTAGTAGAGATTGTTGGTTGTACTTCACAGCCTTTAAAACTACTTTTTTTAAATTATTGATTACATTTTTTTTTTGTATTTTGTAAAATACAAAATGTGGTCATATATCATGATACAAGTCCGCTGAAAATTGAGAAATTTTCTTCAGTAATTGCTGTAACTATGAGCTTTCTTCCTCCTCTTCTTATTCTCAGTGTTAATCCTCCTTCTGCGGGCCGCTTTGTAACTCGCCGCAAACGTCCTTTTGCCAAACCCAAGCTCCCTAAGGCAACATTCAACATACTCAACTCTTCAGATGACTTTACTTCTGGAGCCTTTGCTTCCAGTAAGATTCTTCAGCCTTCTAGGCGGCGGAAGGCCCCCACAGTGGTGTCAAGTGCGGAGAACTCAATAAACGCTGCAGGGACTGCCAGCTTTGCCACCAACCCCTTCCGAGAGATATCCCTCAATGAGTTGGCAGATCACAGCCTCGGACCCTGCCCCAGGAAACCCATCTTTTGCTCTACACCATCAGCAGACCCATTCATCAAACGGCCACGCCTTAAACCCGTAACTATCAATGATCAATCTTCCACCCCTTCATCCATGTCAGTAAGCTGTATAGGTGTCTTGAGCACATTCCAAGAAGACCTGGATTCACCAGGGCAGCCCGTCTCCTCACCACGTTCTGCACCACTGATTGGGCTTCATTCTGAGGAGAAGCCGCAGTCCAGCCTTGATGATCAAGAACCTCCAGGTGATTTATTTATCGGACCCAAGAGCACAAACAAGACACATAGCTGTAGTGAGGAAGCCAAAAGCCACAGTGAAAACATAAAAACCGAGAATGTTGGGGAATTATCAAGTCTAAATGTCCTCTCTACAGATGACAGTGAAAGCAGCAGTCATTTTGTGTCAGCAGCAGCAGAGTTAGAGTGGCTGATAAAGGTTCTGAAGGAGAACTGTTTGACCGAGCGCTGCACCGTGCAGCTGGAAAGAGTGGACAGCCTCACTGTGACTCGGACATGCAGTCAAACAACCTACTCGTCCTGTTTGGGACATTCAAGCTCAGTCCACAGCCGGCAAACAAATCATCAACATCCACTGCCTGTGGACAGCGTTCAAATTATTGACCTTAACACTAGTGAGCATTTACAGTCAGTAAATAGTACTGAGTCTCCTGAACATGCAGCTTCACAGACTGACAGTCAAAGCACTAACAATTCACTATCAGATGACTGTAAGCAGCCAGTACTTTATGTTGAATCTACCCACCACACAGACAGCAGCGTTGAGTTTATCATGGGCACACAATTCCAAGCCACCAGCCCTGTGCAAACACTGTTTACTGAAGAGGAGACTGTAGCAGTAAAAGACAAACGTCTTGCTAAGAAATGCACAGTTCAGCTCAAAAAATGGGCTTCGTCACAACCAACTGTTCAGCAACTCAAAGGATGCATGCAGCAGAAAGACACAGCTTTGGGTTGTGATGAGAAGTCTGCTAATCCAGATGTAAACAGATCTGAAAACAACCATTCAAATAATTTTGACAACCCAGAAGATCTCACATGTTCGGGAGAAATCACTGAGAGAATGATGCCGTCTGTTCGACAGTCAAACAACAGCAGTCCAGTAGCTCAGATGCGTTCTAATGACCCAGATACAGACGAAAAGAGAGCAGTGCTCACAACGATGCTGAAAGAGAAATGTCTAACTGACAAACACATAGTTAGGATAAAGAGACTCACTTTACCAAAATTGAAAGAATTTCTGCAGCTCAAAGACACAAAACTGAAGTCACCCCCAGATGTGTCAGACTCAGCCAGTGATGACGAGGCAAAGAATGACCACCAGTCTGAGAGTGACACTAATCACTGCAAGGACGACACTTCTACCATGAAAACCGATATGAACAACAGAGGCTCAACTAGTTCTGTTGACAAGATTACTTCAGACAAAGAAGAAGACATAAAGAACTCTTGCAACATTTCTCACAAAAGAAAAAAGACCTCTCTGGGTCCTAAAGAAAAGAGGAGGAGGAGCACATCCACAGACCGACCTAGGACGACCAGGAAGGCATGTGTGAGCGGTCTGAGTGTGAGTCGGTGGAAAAACAAAAGCAGCGCCAGCACAGACATGTTCAGAAGCAGGACTGCACCGATGGGCGGTAACAAGCCTGTGGACTGCAGCATCAATGAGCTGATCTCCACACAGCACAAACAGCCAAGGGTGAGAACAACATGCACACAAACACAGCACAGTACTGCTGAAACATTATTTCTGTTTACTGAATGTCCATTGACAGTTTTGACTATTGTCAGACAACATAAGCAATGTGAAGACTGTTGAGAAGACTAATAATAATATAATTTCTATAGTATTTTTAATATATTCCTGTTAAAGAGGGCATTTAGCATCACTTTCAAAAATGTCTCACTAAATGGGAATGTTTCTTCTTGTGGCTTTCTTCAGGTTTTATGACACAAAAACATGTTTAAACATCAACTGATTTGTCAAATATTTATTATCATCTGGAAAGATCTTGGTTTCCATCCATTCTATCTGGGAATATCAGTGATTTTACCTATCGGTAAATATATTTAATGTGATGTTACGTGATGGCGTATTCAAGTCAAGATCTGTTCACATATATTATAAAAAAAAAAATTTCCCATTTACCTTCAGTGCTATCCATCCTTATTCACCATTGCAAATCATTTTGGTTTTGTTTGCGAAGTTTGAGATATCTGGATCTAAGATTCGTGTTGCTTCCCTGATATACAGTAATGGTGAATGTAATTTTGTTTGACATTTTACATTCAAAGTGTTGACAAATGACATTTAAAAAACTTCCACAGCAACCAGGACACTTTCCAGATAAACTCCACAGACCACAGAAAGTTTTGTTGATTAAAAACAACCATACCAATGGCCGTGTTAATTTTTACCCTCAGTGGCATTCCTGAACTAAAACTGTTGACAGTCAAGTCTATGGATTGTTTACACTAACAGTGAGCTAACTGAAACAGTGTCTTAAAGTGCGTTAAAGTTGTATTTTTCAAAATTGATTTAATTATTTTTTAATTGCTGTGAACGCCACAAACAAAATCCAATGGATGCAGGTAAGATGTCAAAACCTGGACCAATACCAAATTATCTACACAGCAAGATAACACAAAAGGCTAGAGGGAAAATATTTTATGTTTATGTTTTTGGACCAACCTAAAAACACAGGGTGTTTAGCTTTTGCTTCTACTACAAGCCACTAAACTGTAATTAAATGTTAATTGTTACGATGGATTTTAAATGACCACAGGTGGAGCTGTGGCATCATTTCCAATAAACTATGATATCGATCTTGTACGTAGGAGCTGCTTGGAAGTACCATGAATTTCTCCACCCCGGTGAGAGGGAGTCGGCTCAACCTCTCATCTCTGTTGGCTGACTTCACACCTAATACACACACCTGGAGCCGACTCAAAGCTGCCCTCTCTGTTCATCGCAAGGGCATGGGTAATACACACAGGCACCACTAAGTTGTAATATTTCCCTCAGTTTGTTCACAACAATTAACATTTTTTAAATTGTATCTAAAGCTGTGTCCTTATGGTGTTTGGTCCCCATCCTCCCTTTCATTGTTGTGAATTTTCTGTGTATTTTATTCCCTCTCTTTAGTGCTACTCACTCCGAAGAGTTATCATGTGTCAGTGTCAGGCTCTCCTGGAAAAGCAGAGTTTACAGATGTCAGCCAGGATCTCTTTGCCACACCCTTTCGGACTCCACTCCCCAAACGCCTCCAGTCACAGCTGCTCAGCTGCGATTCTCTGGTACAGTACACATACTCCCATCGACAAGCTCCCATCGAGTCACAGATTAACATACAAACACTGATGCAGACAAGCATAACATGATTTTCAAGTTTGTGCTACTTACTTTCTACATGCTCTACGTTTGACTGTGAATCGGTTATTACACTTGATGGGAATCTCCTGTCTGTGTATGTGTCTCACCTTCTCCCCCCTGTCCTGTGTTGCAGGTTGAGCTTGAAGATGCAGATCTGTCGGATGCAGAGAAGGTGTATGCTGAGTGTGGCCAGCAGCGCCCTCTGCCCTGGGAGGCACGTATTCTCCCTCAGCGTATGAAACAGTGTGTGAAGATAGGGGAGGGGACCTTCGGTGAGGTCTTTTCCACCACCAATGCCTCAGGAGACACTGTTGCACTCAAAGTATGTGTGCATGTTTATGTATGTGTGCATTAGTCTGTGTGTTTTGCTTTGTATTGCCTAAGATCTAAAGATATAAACCATATTGCATCTTAGGTTCACTTAGTAGCCTTTTCAACGGCTCTGGACCATATTCCATTGCCTTCTTTACTGAATGAAACTTGCTCGGGTGTCATCACATTACTTAAGTACTGAATTTCAGTCACATGATAACAAGTGGTTGTACACTTGAGCATATGTCATTTGCTGAAGAAGGCTCTGGGAAATGGTCGAAAGCTCTAGGGAAAGATGCCAGTGAGTATACGTTGAGTTTAAAATATTTCATCACATATTTGTGTTTCCTCGGAAAGAGTGAATTTCCGTACTAAGGAATGTTATGTTAAATTTGAAAATTGGCATGTCAGTTGCCAAGAAACCGCGTAGTTTCTCAATAATAAAGATAAATGTTCATAAATGTTCAATGCAAATATACAGTATGTGTATGTTGTGCAGTAAAGCAGTGATTCTTGTCTTGACAGATCATTCCAGTAGAGGGCAGTGAGAAGGTGAATGGAGAGGACCAGAAGACCTTTGGAGAGATTCTCCATGAGATTATTATCTCAAAGTAAGTAGTACATGTCGTGCAAACTAACCCTACGCATCACACTACTCCCTTTGCTGGGATACAATAATATAGTCTGTCACAACAAAGGTGTAAACCACATGAGAATGGTTCAGACTACACAGACATGTGTGTTTTTGTTCCAGGGAGCTGAGCAGCCTGAAAGAGAAGCAGCGGAACCAGACTCACGGATTTATCGGACTCAACGAGTAAGCCCCCTCTCTGGTCTCCGTCTTTTTGCATCTGTTAGTAGTTTTGAGCGTTAATGTGACTTGACTTGTTCCCTTGCAGTCTTCACTGCGTTCAAGGCTGCTACCCTCCAGATTTCCTGAATGCTTGGGACACCTTCGACCGGCAGAAAGGCTCTGAGAATGACAGGCCAGGTCAGTGAGAGAAAAGCCCGTTCACTACTTTCACATTAAATATGCATTCCCTAATGCAGAGATTTGCTTTCAGGTTTCAGTGGTAGTGGCTCTTTTTTTTTTTGTTTTTGTTTTTTTAATGGCCTTCTACCAGACGGTCCACTTTTAACAGGGGACAAAAATCTGTCTATCTAGGACCAGGCTTTGTGTTTTGTTAATTTCATGTGGGCTCTCTTTTTCTGTCTTTGCTTAGATTTCTTTGAAAAGGATCAGTTATTCATAATCCTGGAGTTTGAGTTTGGAGGCAGCGACCTAGAGAACAGCAATGGAACGGTAAGGACAGCACACCAGAGTGACAGCTGCTCAATACCTCCCCTCTGTGCAATACAGTGTTTCGCAGTGATGGATTATATGTTTTCTTCAAATTTTAATACATTTCAGTTGAGTGTGTCTACTCCTTAACTTTTACAATTTTTAAGTTTAAATTCTTGCCAGTTACACTATCGTAGAGAGTTTCAAGTACTCAAACAGAAGTTTTACACTCACTCACTCATTGCAGTCAAATGCAGTCTTTAATTCGAGCCTTTATGTGTGTTGCGAAGCTGGCGTCTTTGGGGGTGGCGAAGAGCATCCTTCATCAGGTTACTGCTGCCATGGCTGTTGCTGAGGAGGAGCTACACTTTGAACACAGGTATAGTATAGTCACACATTATAGCATCTGTGATTGTCTGTGTGCATCAGGCCTTGGGCACACAGAGCAGAACAAGCCAATATGTTTATAAAGTCTATAAAATGTTCATCACAATTTCCCATAGCCCAAGGTGATATCCTGCAATGTCTTGTTTTTTGTCGAACCGAAAGTCCAAAATGCAAACATATTCAATTTACTATGATAAAAGACTGAAAACCAGCAAAAAATCACATTTTAGAAGCTGGAACAAGAGGATTTAGCTGTTTTTGCTTAAAAAAAATAACCTAAATGATGAAACAATGTGTTAAAATTGTTGCTGAATAATCTTCTGTCGACTTTTTGTATTATTGAATAAATACATACAAACACCTTTCACAACACCATACACATTAAATTTGATGCCCAAACCGATCCAACTGCTACATCAGGTTGGAAATGTGGCATTCATTCATCAAACTTGTAGTGTGAGCCAACTCAGCAACACAGCTGCTGTGTATGTGGTGTCAGTGTGATGGATGATTTGTTGGTGTCCTGTAACAGCAACTTTATCTCCCCTGTGCTGTTTACTGCAGGGACCTCCACTGGGGCAACGTGCTGGTCAAAACAACCAAGCAAAAGACGGGGAGCTTCCTCCTGAATGGAGCAGCCCACTCTCTGGAAACCAAAGGGGTGCTGGTCCGCATAATCGACTACTCCCTCTCAAGACTAGAAATCGGTCGGATATGGTTTTTCACCTCCTACTTGTCATATTTTCTGCAGAAATATTTCTGCCTGTTAAAATTATGAACAGTAATGAAAAGTCCTGTATGTCCTGTTCTCTGCAGATGATCTTACCGTGTCCTGTGATATCTCAAAGGATGAGGAGCTTTTCATGGGCCAGGGGGATTACCAGTTCGATATCTACAGGCTGATGAGGCAGGAGAACGGGTCAGTGCAGTTATGTGTCGGTGTAACTGCAGTTTCTATGTGCTGTAAAGGCATGATATGAAGCAGTTTAACCATGCACCTATAAAAAGAGCTATATCCTGTTTTACAAATACAATATAATAAAATATAGAATGTGTAGGATAACAGAGGCAGCACTGGACTTCTTATTGGTTTGACTTTGACTTAGTTGAATCGGTGTCTTCTGGAAAGTCAGCAGATTGTCCTTCCCGCCGATCAAGGCTAGAATCAACCTTGTTGGAATAATCAATAGTGTAGTATTGCATTTCTATGGAACATTGATCTCGTCTGCTACATGACGTCCGTTTGGAGGAACCCTCTGCCCTCGACCTTGGCGAATGTGTCTGATGTCGTTAAGCTTTTATTTTCGTAGCAAACATTAACGTGAGTTGTTATTCTTGTCATGTTTGGAGGCTACAGTGCGGCACTTTATTTGCAAAGGGTTAAGTGAATTACTCAAGTATGGTTGTCCACAACATGCAAGAGTTTACCGTGAGTCAGGTTTTACCTGTAGCGTGAGTAAATAAAGTGCCGGCAAAGGTAGAACAACACGACGTAAATAATGTTGAGGACCTTCCTAAAATGTAATGTTAGATGAACTAGTTAGCGCTGGCTAACTTCCTGGCATTTAACAATACAAAATATAATCAATAAATAAATTATGATATTATTATTATCACTAAGGCTTAATTGGTTCCCAGCGGGAAATTCATAAGCTACCCAGCAGTATGTTATGTAATATACTGCATAACATATATATAAATAAATTAAAATTAACTCCACGGAAATTCAATTAACATATTTGTTTATCAAAGCAAGATGTTGTACTCTAAACTCAAAACGCTCCAAAAGCCCTCATTTGCTATTAAAATCACTAAAATGTTTTCCGGGGGAATTTGTTTTCTTTTAGTTTCTCATGTTATTGCCTTTCTCTTTATTCTAGAGTTTGCAGGTCTGATTACTAATCTTTACAGATCCTTATGGATGGATCTAAGATAACATGAACACATATGAGGATGGTTTCAATCTTCAGACATTATCAGTCTTCATCAGTCTTCTTGTGAATAATCCTGCTCATTTACAGTGTTGGACTAACACCTCTGAGTTGTTTACTAATTTATTAATGCTATGCTTCTCGTTTTGTCTGTCTCAGAAACAACTGGAGTAACTACCACCCCCATACCAACGTGTTGTGGCTCCACTACCTGTGCTCCAAGCTGCTTTCCATGAAGTACCGTGGCTCAGGAGGGAGGGGTGCCAAGGACATGCGAAAGGAGCTCACTTGTTTCTATGACAACATACTCCAGTACAGCTCTGCCACTGAGGTGTTGCAAAACTGCCCCATGTTTCAGTAGTATGTGAGCTCTGAACACACAAAGTGTGAAGATGCTTTCATTCGGGCTGGTCTTTAGTATGAAGAAGGTACAATGTACCTGGGTCATCTTTAGTCAGCTGTCTGCCCGTAATCAATGATGACCCCTGACATGTATAGACGGTTATTGATCCCCTTGTAACACGACGGCAGAGATGAAGGTCACTTAATGTACAGTGTATACAAAACTGTCATTTGACAAAGGTTATTAAAATGACCATTTGAAAATTTTGTATTCACGTGTCTTAAAATTTGTTAATGAAGCTTATTTTGCCTGTATTTTTAAAACTGATTAGGTCCAATTGTCGTTTTTCTCAAAAGATATTCTTTATCAATAAATTTTAATCTGATTTTTAACACCATCTGAAAGTGGTATTGTAATCACAATTTTTGCAATCTACATTAGTACTCAAGTGATTGACAGAAATTTAATTTCTAATTAATAACTATTTTGATGATTAATTCATACATTTATCATCCAAAAATGCCAAATTCTGGTTCCAGCTTGTATTCAAACTGAATACCTGTTGGGGATTCCTGCTGTGAACAAGACGGATTACTCTAATGAAAATAGTTGTCAGTTGCAGCCATAATCTAGATACCAGTCACAATGTTTGGAAAAACAGACTCCAGATAATCTGTGGAATCAGATCTGAATCAAAATGTGTTGCTATTTTGAAAACATGAAACATTTCAGTTTCCCAGCATGGGATCAATTACAGTTTCTTATTTTATGGATAAGCGATATGACACATAAATCGTATTGGACAATGTTGCAAATCAATGTGCAGGACTGCTTTATGGAGATAAGAGCATGACCAATAAGTTGGCAATATGTCAGCAGATTACTGCGATTTGATATTGGTGAATTCTGAATATGACTATTGGTCAGTAGATCATTATTGGAATATTTTTAAACTCTCAAATATCTATTAGAATTGGCCTCAGTCAGGCTATAATGGTAATTTTCGATTTTTATGATTTTTGCATCAATGTGATTTGTCAGGTATAAGCAAAAACAGGCATTCCAAACTGGTTATTTGATCAATAAACTGTTTCTCAATCAATTTCCAAGAGAATTTACAATGCAATATAAAATGAAATATACTGTGATAGAGGATTTCATGCATATAACCCACCAATAACGTAGGTAGCTCATTTTGAGCAGATGCCCCCTATATTTTCCCACCTATGATATAATTTCCATGTGATTTTTAGGTTTATGGTTTACCAGTACATCAAGAAGAAGCACTTACAAAAACAAAATATTTTATTCAATTTGTTCAGTAAGATTATCATACATTTTTGCATTGAAACAAGCTTCCTTTTGGTATGGTGAGTCGTGGGTGTCCGTATTGACGAGGATCTTGATTGAATACGCTGAATGCTTCCATACTCGAAGAGACACTTGGTTGTTGATCTAAAGAAATGTACATTTGCCTTGAATAATTGTATGATGAGATTAGAGCAAAGGTTGCATTTAAAAAAGGAAGACTGCTTTTAAAAAAGATATGGAGACATTCCAAACTATACAAACAAGATCCGGCAGGCCTATGTTCTGAGAAGAGGTCAGGCATGTGTTTGAGAAGCACTTTTTGGTTGAGCTTTGAGGCAATGTTTGAGATGGCCTTGCTGGTGATGAGCCCATATGTCTTTTGATGTGGTTACGTCTGTGTGTGTGTGTGTGTGTGTGTGTGTGTGTGTGTGTGTGTGTGTGTGTGTGTGTGTGTGTGTGTGTGTGTGTGTGTGTGTGTCTGTGTGTGTGTCTGTGTGTGTGTGTGGGAAGCAAACGGATGTGTATAAGAAGCAATGAATTGTATATGAGGAAATGTACTTGCAGCTGCTGTGTGTATGTGTTTGAGTGTTTTTGTGCTCAGAAGGAGAAGTATTTGGTAAACCACTCCTGTTTTAGCCCCTCTGTTCCCCTCTGTTCCAGATATGGGCCCCTACAAAACAGAAGAAATGCATACATTGACTTTTTAAAATTATAATTATAAGGTTCAAAGGCTTTTTTTTGAAACTAGTGAAAAACTGAAGGGGGAAAACACCTATTCTCGTGAGGTGCTGCCTTGCACGTAGACGAAAATAAAGACAACGGGAAAGCTGCACAGTCATAACTCGCATTTATTTCAAGTTATAAATATTTTTGGTTTCACATGACTGTAGAATCTTTTCCAGTAATAAATGCATTGGAGTTATGAGTGTGCAGCTTTCCTGTTTCCTTCTTGTTGTAACATCAGAGCCAAGATATTAAAATGTCCATACCTGATGGATTGGGCCTGCAGGTGTGCATGTGGCTCCTGGCAGGAGGGCGACACGTAGCGGATGCCCGTCTGCGGTGAGGGGCAGACGGGGAGAGGGGCGGTGGGCGCTGGGGTGGGAGGGATGCAGGAGGTCCGGGATCTGGTGGAGCGAGGGATGGAGGGGGAGGACTGTTGGGTGAGGGACAGGGAGGTGTGCTTGTGTGGGAGAGAGGACGTGGAGTAGTGGGGGGAGGTCTGAGGCTGGGAGGTGGACAGGTGGGGGAGGGTTGAGGAGGAGTGCTGATGGACAGAGGAGGAGGATGAAGACGATGAGGAGGACTGGGGTAGGAAGATGCCCCCCCTGTCGTAAGTACTGGCGCTGGGGATGCTGGTGACACGAGGAGGAGACTCCACACGCTTCCTCTGTTGGCAAAAACCAGCATAGTTTATGTTGGTATAACAATACTTAAAATTGAGTTTAATGAGACACTTGGTAGCATTAGGTGACATGTTCCTTTATTACCACAAACACTTAAATACGGCCACTATAGTTTATTTTAAGTCAGTCCCGCATACGGAGTCCTGTATCCGTAACGTTTTGATACCTTCTTCCACTTTTAAACCTTGTCAGCATTGTAACCCTCAAGCTGACAACAGCATCCATTCGCTGTCAAAAAAATAAATTACAAAATGTTTAACAACCGCCTTTCAAGTCAACAGAAGGTAGGTTGATATTAAAACGATTTTGGGCGGAGTATCATTTCAAATACTGGCAGGAAACAGCGCGCATGCATCGGTGCTGTGCTTAAACTTACCAGCCCAGATGGTCTGTGATCATTTATACATGACTGACACCAACATTAATGTAGGCAAGTTAATGCACACTGGATCCTGCCCTCAGTTGCAGCCTCAAATTATGATTAAGGCAACTGAGAAGCTTTTAGTTTTTGACATGAAAGTCTTTCTCAGTGTAACTCATAGAAAATCTGCACATTATGGAAAACCAATAAACTTAAAGTAACTTTAACATCAATATCCAAGGTCAAACAGATTACACCATTAAATCTGTTTGTATATATCATTGTTGTTCTTCCGTACAAGGCTGTATCTTAACTGGCCAAATGTAATTAAAAGCAGTGTGATGGACACATTACACAGAGGGGAAGTTGGCTTCAGCCCAGTGAGCACTTCTGGCTGGAAGGAGGCTCGTTTTGATGAATACATTATGTGCCTGAGCAGAACAGACGTACTCACCCTCATGGTTGGCGTGACGCTCCCGGGGCGGGACTTGCTGTCACGAAGCCTGAGGGTGCTGTTGTCCCCGGCAACAGGAGGGTGGAGCTGCAGCTGATGCCTCTCTTCCTGGAGGGAAGGAGGATGAGGAAGGACTTTCATTGCCCTTATTCACAGTTGGTGTTGTTGCTGTTGTATTACCGTTGTGTCTGGAGGGTGTACTCTTTTTCTAAGCTGCCTCACGCCACACAGATGGTAGACACAGCACTCTGACACACTTTAAAAAATGCAATTTTCTCGCATATATGGCCACAGATAATGAATGAAGACACTGTTCATTAAAACATTGAAAAATGCCCTCCAACACTGCCAGTATTACATTAACATTGTTGATTGGCTCCAAGAATTTCTCAAATTTTTTTCAGCTCATTTTGCACCATGACAGCCAACTACTGTTGGAATTCTTCAGCAGTTTCTCTTTATTTGCATTGGAGAAACTTGTATCGCCAGTTTTGCAGGGTTAACTCACTAGTTCTGGAGCTTTTGACCGTATCGTGTAGCTCTGAACTAGTTCCTTTTTTTTGTTGTTGTTGGGGGTTGACATACAGAAAAAAAACACAGGGAGAGAGAGGAGTTCAACAATAAAATTCCCTGAATGGTATGCGTCCTGACCACTAGGTCACCAGGACACCACCAACTCCACAAGAATGAAAAGTCCTAAAAGAGTATAGATTAATGGAAGTTTCCCTTTCCCATTTCAGCAAGTGAGCAAACTAAATCTGCTGATGGGGACTGCATGAAATGGTTGAAAGCTGCATAACAGACAAGTAAGTGGACCTTGAGTGGAGACCAACTTTCCAAAAATTAACTGTATTTCAACATCATTAAAAGTATCACCTGAGACGCTGTAAATTATATATTGTTAATGTTCTGTTGTGACTGTTATACAGCTTAACTGGAGGAAATACTATATTACATAAACAAGTTTCTTTTTCTTTTTTTCTGTATATAGTGTCATGGACAGGGACAGTCCATGTTTGAAAGACTGGCATTTTATATTTTTCTTATTGTCAACAAATCCATTAAAAGTTAGTGCTTTAATCTCCCAGTTCTTCAGACATACATAGAGGTTGCAAGCACACCATATGTCTGGTTTTATTTTGTGAGTTGGATGTGCTATTATTGCTTTTTTATGAGTCAGGTCCGGATCCACAAATTTAATGGGTTCTTCCTTGGCCCATGCTGCACCCTTCCACAAAGTTTCATGAAAATCGGGCCAGTAGTTTTTTTCCGTAATCATGCTGACAATCAGAAAAAAAAGAATGACACCAAAAACAAACCCTCCTTGGCCGAGGTAAATACCACCAGACTAATCCTTTAAGTTAGCAACTTCTGGAGTGATCAAAAGCAATAAGAAGTGTGTGTGTGTGTGTGTGTGTGTGTGTGTGTGTGTGTGTGTGTGTGTGTGTGTGTGTGTGTGTGTGTGAGTGTGTGTGTGTGTGAGTGTGTGCGTGCGTGCTCCCACCACTAATCGTTTAATGAGCTGGTCTCTCTCGGACAGTCTCTCCTGAAGTCTCCCCAGCTGCAGGTCGTCACATCGAGGCTCCCTCCTCCTGCATCGCTCCTCCCGCTCACGCAGCCTGCAGTTAAATCATATACACAAACACACACTTTTCTCTCATACCCGTCCTGACGTTCTCTCAGAGCGTGCTGTATTTCCACGGGTCTCTCCTCTACTCACTCGTTCTCCAAGGCCACTATGCGAGCCTGCAGGTGCGTCTGGGCGCAGCTGTATTCAGAGACCAAACTCTGCATCTCCCTCTTGTGCTCCCTCCTGATCTCCTCCACCTCCTCTCTCCTCTTCTCCTCTTCCCGTTCCTTTTTCTTCTCCTCGTCCACCTCCTCCTCTTTTACGTCCTCCTCTTTCTTCTCCTCCCAGTGCTTCTGTGACTCCTCCAGTTTTTCCATCTCCACCCTCAGCTTCTCCACTTCCTCCTTCAGACGTTGTGCTTCTTCTTCCAGCTGTGCATCTCTCTTCTTCTGCAGTTCTGCATTTTCCTCTTCTTTATCTTTCTCTTTCTCTTTCTCTTTAGTGTCAGGATTCTCCTTCACTGACCTGGCAAGGGACAGAAGATACAAGAGAAGTAATGGATAAGTAATGGATGGAAATAGTGGAAGTGGCCTGTTTAATACAATAAAACAATTATAGAACTGCCTGTTTGGTCATCTTGGGTTTTTTGACATTTAATCAAGACAAAATTACAGATCAACCACTTTTAATCGTTAGTGGCAGCCCTGAAGAGTATCAATAATGTTGAAATGACCACACTTCTTACTTCCTTACCTTTCCTTTAATTGCTTCTTCAGTGTTGCGTTTTCTCTCTGCAGCTCCAGCATGGCACAGCGACTCTCATCCAGCTGTCGCTCAAATACCTGATTCTGGTTCTGCTGCTTCAGATCCTTCACACACAATACATACAATAGATACACATTGTCATTATCTGCACTCAATCTAAGATTCACAGTTCAGTTTTTCAAATGGCAAGTGTGGCTGTGCGTTGTGTGTTGACTTAATTATTCCCAGAGCCACGGAGATTATTCATGTGAACGATGATTATATCAGTTATGAAATGGCTGTGATTTGCTTGTGTATCCACATGTATATGTAGTTGTTTTCTTGTGTGTGTGTGTCAAATAAAGATTATGTAAGTGAAAAACAGGCCATAACATACAGACAAAGAGACTGAGAGGTGTGTGTTCGTGTGCATCTCCTTGTGCACACTTATCCCAGTGGGACTAAGGTCTGCGGGGTGTGTGTGTGTGTGTGTGTTACCTGTTGCAGAGCCATCATCTGTGTGTGTGCCTGTAGTTGAGCCTGTAGGTCTTCTATCTGCTGCATGTGTCTCTGGGTCATCTGTCTGCTCCACTCTGTGTGCTGCTGGGTCAACTCTGCACGCTGCTTATCTGATATCACACACACAACCACATACAGAAAACAAAATCAATTTGGCCCACTGTTACAGGTATCCTTCTGCTGTTGCCATGGTGAAGTGTATCCATGGCAATAGCAACTTCACTGTTGAATTTATAATCTCAATGTGTATATTGCTGTGTGTGTGTGTGTGTGTGTGTGCACTTGCTCATTCGTCCATGCAGCTGTGTTATACAGAATGTTTCACTGTCTGCATGTGCTTATGCTGATGCTCATGCCTGAAAGTGTTTATGTGTACGTGTGCACGTGTATTTGATACCTAGCTCCAGGTGGTGCATTGTCTGTAGTCTGTTCCTCTCAGACAGCACATCTTCTTTCGCCTGTTTCTCTAACGCCTGCAGAGCCATGGTGTGACTGTGTCTCTCCTCAGCCGAAGACTGGGATTGGGGCTCCTCCAACACATTAACACACATGTTCCCCTTTAATAGTTGCACAAACCTGTCTTTACACTAGATATATACTGTACTCTACTGTGTATATGTTACATGGATAAATGCACACACTCATTGAATAACATTACATTGCCTCTTCACTGCAGCACTGCCATCAAAGCTGCTTAATTATTCATCACAGAGAAAACCTATGAAAGAGAGTACACATGATTTTTGATAATGTGTGTAAAGGAAGGCATGTGCGTGTACCTGCAGCAGCTCTCTCAGTTTCTTGTTTATCTCCTTGGTGTCTTGGACCTCTTTCCTCAGCCTGTCAATTTCGGGGTTGCCATGGCAATCATCTCCCGGGCCCGCCTTCTTTTTCTCCGCCTGGCATTGGAAAAGAAATTGTGAGCAAAGGATTTTAAGGCTCTGTGTGCTGTCAAAGAAATCCTGAGATGATGAATTTGCAGCAAGCATTGAATTAAATGGAGACGTCGGCTTTGTTTAAGAATTTGCAGACTCAGACAGCTTTCCTAAAATAAATAAAGAAAACACAGACTTCATTTTGTACTCAAAACAAGCTTATGGAACTAATTAAAAGAGTACTCCAGCAATTTAGTATTGCACTCGTTGGGGAATGGTCAAATGGATGCAACTGACGACAAAATATCTCTAGAATGGCTTCAAAAACACTGGATCCTACATAATGCAGCCTGATTAAGTATTTCGTTACACCCTTCCTGCCTGATAAACGTCCACATCTTTCAAACTCCACATCCCAGTGCGTAATGCAGGCTTTCTGTTAAAATGTATAGTCCGCAAGCCAAAGCTGAGACACCCAGGTGACATCATCAAGGTTATTTTCTCAGACTTGTCACCGCTCCCTCAGAGCCACAACTGTTTTTTACAGAGTGAAAAATACTTACTATCATGTCTAGTAAACTGATCTCAATGTGTGGAGCTCAGTCAGACTACATTTCATTTGGAAGGCAGCTGAAGGTGGAGAATCATCTCTGATCCTCAAATGCTGTTTTGAGAATGATCGTGAAAACTGGCAACAACTTTCGATAATTCATTAATCGTTTCAGTGTTTTTCAAGAAAAATATGAACGATACGCTAAATGGTAATTCAGTCTGATTATCAGGCTACAATTAGAAGCCTTTAATGAAAACCAGCGTGGCTGAGGGGAGTGAGAACAAGGATCACAGATGGTTACTGGTGGTTTGTGAAGGAGACTCACTTGTGACTGCTCCTCGGTCAGTTGACTCTGCAGCTCAGATATCTGGGTCTGCAGCTCCTGTTCTTTGTTCTGCCATCTCTGTTCGCTCTCGGCAACAGCGGCATTCATCTCTATCCTGAACTCTGCTCTGAGACGATCCTCACACTCTGCCCTGCAGGCATGCATCACAGCAGGAAGTGAGGCACCAGTGAGTTAACCTACATGCAAAATTACTATTTATTTCTTCTTGCTACACTCTTTTGTGTAATCATTTTATACTATTATTATTATTATTTAAAGGTTTAGGTTTAGGTGATGTGGTAGTAACCTGATTATTTCTCACTTTTTTAAATAACTTTATTTCATAAGCGTCTATATAAGCGCAAATCTGGTTTCCTTTGTCATATTCAGAGATTATGAATTCCCTCCTTGTGTTTCTGGAGCAGAAACCTGTATAGCTTTAGCTAACAGGTTTTTAGAAACGTGTAACTCTCAGAACTGTAAAGTTATGTCATGTTAGGGGGTACTACTGTTAGACAAACACATTATTGTTGTCTATTCAACAATATACCTGTGTAGGAGGGTAAATAAGGGTTTTAAATAAAAGTAATTGGCTGTTGTCAGTGTGTGTCTACAGTAATTATAGTCAGTATGAAAAGAAAGATATTAAATATGTAGAATCACTATATGAGGCAGGACAGGCTAATTGGTTTTCTGAAAACCATTAGTCTAATGTTTATTTGGATTGTGATATTGATTTACATTTTCATTTATGTACTGACACTATTTAATGTATATATTTTTTTATGTATATCTTGTATATGTTGACACGTTTAGTTCTGGTAAAACACATTACATGTCAATAAAGCTCATTAAAATGAAACTGCATCGAATTGAAGAAAGGAAAAGATGCTGTAGCTCAACTCAACTTTGATCTTCCCCAGTGATCGTTTCACAGGGATGCGGGGTTACAAGCAGAGTCATGACTTTGTAATGTAAGCCTAAGCAGTTTTGGCAGGTTGGTGTTTATTCTCCTACCTGATCCGGTCCTCAGTGTGCCGCTGGCCCTGATCTAGTAGACTCCTCTCTGTGTTCAGTCGGCTCTGTTCCAGGACTTTCTCCTCCAGCCGGTGTTTGTCGGCTCTCAGGGAGGCTATATCTCTCTGCTGTCTGTCCCGCTGCCTCTCTGCCTCCTCCTGTGTCCGAGCCAGCCGACTCCGAGTCTGCTGAAGCTCTTCCTCCAGACGAGAGCACTGTGGTCCACATGAGGGTGCACCTTCAGGCGCCACCTTTTCTTTCTTGTCCTGGTGTTGGATCAGTGACTCCAGCCTACAGATCTGAAAGCGCACAAACTCTTCACTTTTACTTCACATATCACAAGTGTTACAGCTCATATTATAAATAGTTTTATCTCATATATTTTATCTGGTAAAAATACACACTCTACTAGTGTAATTTGACCGCTGACCTCATTGGTAGCATCTCTCAGTTTTGTCCTCAGCTCCTCTCTTTCCTTCTCCAGCCCACTGCGTAGCTCCTCGCCGGTTCTCCTCTCTTCTTCCAAATGCGCACACACCTTGCAAGATAATTCAACCTCATCAAAACCATTATTACATTAACAACTTATCTTCTTTTTAGCACTTTAACCCGACCATACAATCATCTCCTTATTACTAAGCCTAATTAATAATTAGTCACGATAGAGTGCACATTTTAAGAAGGCTGAAAGGGCTGGCAATTATGTGATAAAATCTCTTTATATTTCTACATTCAAAAAATGTTCATTAAACATGCTACTTAAGACTAGTGGTTCCCAACCATGGGGTGGGAACCCTTCAAGGGGTCACGAGATGATTAACAGGATAGCAAATCAGCTCTGTGCGGGAGAATTCTGATTTCTGTTTATGAAGGGCACATGTGCATCACACAGACTCATAGCAGGGAAAGTATTCCTGCAGCAGCTGTGCGACAGGATGAAAGGAAAAAAGATTTCTCATAGAGGTTCGTCCTTGTATCTAAAATAATTAAATCCAAAGTCTGACTGAAGAGACTAAAATAATCAAGCCTACATGAGCTGGCTGCCAAATATGAACAGCAGGCTATATTTAAAATTCAGATATAACAGCATGTTATGGAAAAACTGTCCTTTTGTCGGCAAAGAAGGAAATGTCCTAGCTTTAGTTTAAAATTGTGGTAGTGAAAAATATGGTGTGCAGACAAATGCTGACCTCTTGGTTGGTCTTCTTCTCTGAACTCAGAGCTTCTTGGACGCTGTGAAGTTCGGCTGCATGTCTCCTCATCACTTCCTCTATTGCCTTTCGCACCTGCTCCTTCAGCCGTTTCCTGTCCTCCTCCGCCTTCTCCACCAATCGTTTCTTCTCGTCTTCCAGCTTCTGCTGCACATTGGCTCTCTCCGCCTCGACCTGTTCGATGCTCTTGTCCAACTGCGAACGAACGCGAACCCTCTCCACTTCCAGCTCCTTCCGCAGCCGGTCAACCTCTTCCTCCTTTTCTCTTCTCAGACGGTCTCTGATCTCCTCCACTTCTTTGTGAAACACTTCCTTCTCCTCCTCTCGGTCTCTGCGCAGTCTGTTCCTGTCCTTCTCGAACTGATTCTTCTCTTGTTCTCTTTCCTTCTGTAGGTTTTCTCTCTCTTTTTCTATCTCCTTCTGCAGTTTGTCTCTCTCATCATCAGCATGTTTTTGAATGCGACGCAGCTCCTCTGTCTGGGCTCTCACCATCTCAGAGCGCAAACTGGACAGGGCCTCGGCATGCTATGAACACACACAGCGCGCACTCATTGGCATCATAAAAGTAGATTTTATGGCAGAACAGTTGTACTGGATTGAATTACATTGTACAGGTGCACCTAATAAAGTGGGCACTGGGCGTAATATTGAATATATACGCACAAGTAACAGCGCTTTATTCACTTTGTGTGTGTGTCCGTGCCTTTTACCTGGCGTATCTGCCGGGCATGGTCACTGTTTCGGCCACTGCTCTGTAGCTCCAGCTCTCTGTTCCTGCTCTGCAGGCGGCTCACCTGGCTCCTTAGCTCCTCCACTTCGGTGCACACACACACCTCACAGCCGCCGCGGTTCAGCAGCTCCTCTGATACACGCACACACACAGAGCACACACCCAATAAACACCCGAGTGAGCTCAAGTGTGCACACACAAACATGCACGAGCCTGTGTTGATTGATTATGCATAATAGAAGCAGAACGGACTTACAGCAGACCAATACTGAATGAGGAAGGGCCTAGAACTAAAATCATTCTCATGAAATAAATAAAATGCCGGGCGTTTTTTGCTGACTGGGTATGATGACACTTTGATGAAACTGTTTGCCTTTGTGGACGATGAATAATGTGCGTTTGTTGCATTTTCTGTATATATTATAATGGCGTGAGGCGAAAACTTAATTAACGCTGAGTCAGAATGAACAATGGGAATGCACTGAGCTCATTCACCGATGTGAGCTTTGTCCAGCAGACAGGTGAGATGACAGGTGGGCCGACAGACTGTGAGAGGCAGAACGAACGACTACCTGCTCGGCTCTGCAGCTCGTCTTCCTGCAGCAGCAGCCTTTCCTTGGCAACAGCGAGCTCCTCCTCCGCCCGTTTGGCCACGCCCTCGGCCTCGGACACGCGCCTCCGATCCAGCTCCAGCTCCTCCTCCAGGTCCTGGACGGAGGCATGAAGGCCGGGAGGGAGTTTGGGCGTGAGGGCAAGAAAGGAGGGCGATGCAGAGGAGTATTGCGGGTTGACAGGGAGCACAGGGGAATAGAAAAGGGGGGGGGGGGGGGGGGGGAAGACAGATGAGGGGGGGAGAGAAGCACATTTGACACAGATAAGGAGGAAGGAGGGAAAGAACACAAGTCAGAGAGACAGGGAGGGTGATAGAATAAAAACGGGATGAAATGTGGTGAGTCAGGGAGCTATCTTGCCCAGCTGCGAGCCTTTAATGGTCTTCTGTGAGGGCTTATGTCAGCTCTGTGCCAGCTCTCGTAGGGCTTCTTAATGCTCATCCACGAGGTGGTAATGGTGGTGGTGCAGCGAATCTATCCTGCTCAAACTACTCATTAGCAGATAGTTGGCAGTGGGAATAGCACTCAGGGAGGGCAGCCTGTGGTTAGACAAGCAAGATCCCCCCCCCCCCCCCCCCCCCCCCCCGCCCCCCCCGCCCTTCTCCTCTCTCCCTGCTTCCACCTCGCTCCCTCCTTTCCCATCAACACGATCATTAGCTAGGTGCATCGGAGACAGGAAGTTGCAACATTTCAATTTCCTTCCACCTCCCTCTTCACAGTATTGGATTCTAGTTTCCGCACGAGTGAAAGGATTATGGGTGAATGAGTGTGTGTACCTGTATTCGCTCTTGCAGTTTGACTGTGTTTCTCTTGCTCTCAGCCATCCTCTCCAGGTGACTTTCCACCTCGGCTTCAGCCCTCTTCACTCTTTCTCGCAGAGCACTGTGCATTCCTTTCTTCTCCTCTTCTTCCCTCTCTTCCCACCGCCGCCGCTCCTCCCTCCATTCTGCCTCCACCTTCTTCCTCGTTTCCTCTTTCTCCTCGCTTAGCTCATTCATCTTCTGCTCCCACTGCTCCCTCTCCTCCCTCACTGCTTGCCTCTTCTCCTCCTCTGCTCCGTCCCTCTCCTCCTTCAGTGCCTTCACCTCCTCTACGAGTGCTTTTACTCTTTCCAAGTCCTCCCGCTCCTCTGTTTGTCTCTCCTCCTCCTCTTTCTTTTTCTCCTCATCTTCTCTCTGTCTCTGCTCCGCTTTGCTCTGTCTCTCCTCGTCAGCTGCTTTCTGAAGCTCCTCACATTTGGCATCCAGCTCCTGGATCTGCTCCGCGGCCTTCTCCAGTTCTTTGCTCAACCGCAGGCTCTCCTCCTGGGCATCGCCGATCTGGGCCTTGGCCTCCTGGAGCTCTTCCTCTGCAGCTCGGAGTCTCTCCTCAAACTCTTTTCTCATCTCTGCCTCAGTTTCACGCTCCCTCTCCTCCGCCTGGATGCGGAAGCACTCAAAGTCTGCCTGCACCTGGAGGCACAGAGGATAATACGTTACTCACTCCACTTATATATATAGTCGCCGGGCACTGATTATACATCCTTCGTAGTGGGTTGTATGGGGATGTTTTTACTCCCACCAACACTCTGGAAACCTTTCAGACTCCATGCTAACATGATAACATCCTTCAGTTCATGTATTTTTTGGTGGCACCAGATACTGCAAATATCCTGCACCATTTTATCTAACAGATATTGGGTTGTGTTGAGATGTTGGGACTGTGCAGACCATTGGAGTGATCAGTGTATATAAAAAACAATTGAAAAAGGCCAGGTAATTACAGTGTTGTGACATTCAGACATTACTCAGTACGTGGCAAAACATCTGCACTGTTGAGACCAGGCAGGCTGGACCCATAAATTGCTTTTTCCAAACAGTATCTAAACCTTCAGTATATGTTTGTCACAAAAGTAACAAGTAACAAGGATTCATAAGTAAGTTAACTAGCAATGAATTGTAATTAATTCATCAGAACCAAATTACATAGTTCTTTCTGGGATATTTCTTTTTCGGAAACATCTTGGAAATATTATTATATTATTTAGAAGTCACAACCAATGAAATAAAGCATTACCAACTTTTTTTCTAAGTCTATAACCTCCTTTATCTGGACAACCCTAAATGTATTATTGTGTTCACATCATGGCCACTTGCTGCATAATAAAGACTGTGTTCAAATAGTTGCCTGCAGTTATATAATGTAATGTTAATCCAGACAGAACGGTGGTTAAGCTGTTGACTTGGACTATGTTTGAGGGTTTGTTCATATGTGATTTTAACAGATCTGCTAATAAGAAACAGTGTTTTCTGAGAAAACAGCACAGGCTATGTTTAACTCCACAGTCTAGTTTTATGCTTATTGCATTCTCATATTATTTGCATCAGTGGCACTAGTCTGCTCCAATTCTGATGATGCATTACTCCAACTAACAATGTACTCATCCTGTTCTAACCCATTTTCCAGACCGCACTGCACTAGGATTGTGCTTATATCTCTGGTCACCAAAAATACACCCTGTTAGAAACAGAAGTTGGGTTAAAGTTTTTAAATAGCTTTCATGTAGGGATGTATTTGCTGGAAGGTCTTTACACTCCTGTGATAACATGCTCCTGAATTGAAGGGCAAAAAATGTCCAACAGCTAAGGCAGGAAAACATGGCAGACGACAAACAAATCAGACAGATGAGCATGGCTACACATTTGAAAATAAAAGTTTAAGGTCCATATTAATTTTTTATCTCTTTTAATTGTTAAGCTGCGTCCTATTTCCAAAGAGCTCACAAGAAAATAATGTGGGTATTTATGATTCATGTTGATGTTTTACTGCGGTGCACAGCATGTAAATTAGGCATGAAATCTTAGACTGGGTAAAGTTACAGGCTATCTTAAAGGGGTTGACTGGTGTAGGTCACATGAGGGGCGGGTTTGATTTGTTGCTCCCGCTGGGAGTTTACACATTAAATCACAGCAACACAACATGCCCTTGCATGAGGTCAGTTTATCTCATGATGAGGTGGATAAGAGTGCACCCCCCCCCCCCCGCCACACACACACACACACCTGGGCTCCAACTCTCTGCTGCTCATCCAGAGAGTCCTGTAGCTCAAGGAGGCGCGTCCTCATCGCCGACCCCTCCCCTTCATGACACGTCTCCATCAGGATGCGGTGCATCTCCTCGTGGTGGGCGTGGCTCAAGGCCTGCAGGGCCGAATCCTGCTCCTCATTCTTCATGTTCAGAGAATAAATCACCTGGAGAGCGTCAACAGAGGGCAAGGGTCGATTTAACGACTGTTTCGGCCATAAATACGTTTGTAAAGAAAACTGTTTTTAAATGTATCTGTTCATCATCTCCATCTCCTTGCTGCTAAACAGGAACTGATCAGCAACACTTCACACAATTTACATTTGATTATAGAAATGTGTCATACTGATGATGTGTCTTCTACAGTCTGTGCCACAGAAATTGCAGATCACAGACATTTTTCATTATCAATTACTCTTCATTGTGTTTTCTATCTCGGTTGGCCTGCCATGTCTCAGCTGCATGTAATTTGTATTTTTTAAGGACATTCAGGCTTTTCTTTTGTTTGTTTTTTTACCTAAGCTGAAAAGTTGGGTTTTGGGTTTTTTCTGTCCCTAAGGTCAAGTGATTGAGGAAAAAATGCTTTTGTGTAGCGTTTCCCCTATTTTTGGAACTAGCTGCAGAATAATTTAAAGCAGAAACAGCCAGTCATTGTTGAGTTTAAGCTGACATTGAAAGATTTCATTGCAGAGTAATAGATTTTCCCCCTTTGATAAAACAAAGGCCTTTAAGCCCCTTCTTTTTATTTGCAAGCGCATATTGAGCATAAAACTGTTCTTACTTATGGACTCTATTTTGATTTTATTAACCTCATTACAGTTTACATTCTCATGGATTCAGATTATTCACTCTGTGGGGTTGTTTCCTCTATATTCATTCAACGGGAATACATCGCAAGCAGCAGGAAAACTGACACCAATACTGGTAGACAAACAAAGACATTATGGAGCCAATATTTTGAACTGGCGGCTTTACGATAATAAATATTTAACTGACACTGACTGACACGGAAGCACAATAATCCCCAAACACCAATAATAGAGGTTAAACAGCAACACTGACAAACTGTGTGTATCTACTGTAAACAAAGTCCTGTGAGTTCATACAGTCCAGGCGTTGTGATTCTCCTGCCTGCCAGCATGTGTGGAGTCTTTTCCCGATATAGACTGTGAGTAACACCCGAAATATGTCCTGTTTCTCCCCACTATTCACTTTTAGCTCTACGCCATGTCTACAGTGTCATCATCTGCTCCTACTGACCCTGATGTCTCACTTACCCACTTGCAGAGGTGTGTGTTTGTGTGTGTGTGTGTGTGTGTGTGTGTGTGTGTGTGTGTGTGTGTGTGTGTGTGTGTGTGTGTGTGCGCATGGGTGCATGCAAGGGGACACACAGGCTCATATTTTACCCAGACGCCTCTCTGTCTGCGGCACACAGCTGGCACAGCACTGCCGGACATTCCCTGTGCGTGTGTGCGTGCGTGTGTGCGCGCACATATCACCACCTCTCTCATACACACACTTACATGGTCTCAACATTGTCAATCTCCGTTAATCTATGATGTATTTCTTATCATTCAGATACAGATATCGATGACGGATGGACATCTTCTCAAATCCTAATCCCCAACACTCCTCTGTCTTTCCTGTCAACGCTCGGACAGAATCTGATGCTAGCTATTCAATCACATCATGTTGCATGAACTTTGGCTCACAAACTATAACTCATGACTCAGAGGAATGAGAGGGATTCTGAATAGAGGACATGCTCTGTGGGGTGCGTGTGTGCATGCGTGTGTTCTTGGCTGTCCTCAATGGCCAGTTTGAAAGTGAGATTCAGTGAGGCCAATCAAGTTCTTCCACATCAAACTCTTTGTTTTTTTGTCTTGTCTTTTTCGAACTCTGAAAAAGTGGGTTTGTGCAAGTGGACATCAACATTTTACAAGGTGAAATGTCCTTCCCAAAACTGTTGCCGCAAGTTGGAAACACATTGTGTTGTAGCACAGAGATTCCCCTTAATTTGAACTAAGGGACTTTAACCATGAAAAACAGTAAATACATAAAGTATGCAGACATACTTTTGGCCATGTGATGTAAATCTGATGGGTTGTTATATGACTGACAAGATAAAAATGTTAAAAATAAATCTGCTACATAATTCAGAGTTTTTCCTCTAACCCTTGCTCTTTTTTAATGTTGGTTTTTCCTCTTCAGATCTCTAAAAAAATATTCAAATGACACAATCTGAGAAGATACAATTATCAATCATAGCCTTAGAAAGGTTGGGAACCACTGATTTACGATTTATGTGATACAGTGAACGTCTTGGGACTCAAGACAAATTTAAGAAGAATATTCTGATAATAAAGTGAAATCAAATCAAATCTACATGTCATTATTTCTGCATTTTCACTTTATGGCAAATGAAAGGTTTTCTGTCTTTCTCAAAAAGCAATGATATCTTTACCGTGCTAAAATTAAAGGTAGACTATGTAACATTTGAAAGAATAAATCGCACATTCCTACGCATTCTTACAAATGAAACATTTAAATTATAAACTCTTGCTCAACAGCATATTTGGTTTGGTTATGACCAATAGGTTGTGGTGGCTAACGTTATTTCAGGTTGGCAAACTTTAGATAGATATTGCTGTGCAACTGACATGAATAAGTCAGTTCACTGACTTTATGACTCTTCTCTAATTGTCTTACTGTTGTAGGTTTCATTATCTCGTAATTGTCGCTTGTGGCCACAGTTCAGCAAAACTTAAATGGGCTCCCTTTAGGGTAAGCATAAACCACATCGCTGAAGTCAGCCTCTGATTCACAGCGTCCAACAGCCAGAAGCATAAATTATTATATTTAGCAGCCAATTCTTTGTTTTTGCACCTCTTGTAGTTGTAAAAAGGTGTTGGACATTGTAAAGTAAAAGCCTTAATGTTGTTTAAAGCCCACGGTCAGACTTTTATTTTAAAATTCCACTGCAATAAGGTAGTGTCACACTTTAATTCGGCTTTTAGGGTGTAAATTCTTAAGACTCTTGGCATGGCAGCTTGGTCAGTGAGCCTCTTGCTACTGTAAATCCTGTCTTGAGATCCCCATATTGATCCTGCCAGTCGATAATGTTATTCATGTAGCCTCGCAAGCCAGTGCCCGTGCTTATTGACAATAACTTCATAGTCAGCAAAGCATGAAATGAATATTCTGTCTACATTGTAAAGGGGAGCTGAGACGAGGCTGTCGAAACAGGAGTGAGATGTAGAGTGAATGGTTGGTGCACAGAGAGGAGGTTAGGCAAAGAGACAGGCAAGCAGGCACACACTTTCTCTTACATCAGCCCCCCCTCCCACACAAACACACACGCGCACACACACATACCTCCACACATATCAAAGAGGGTACCGGGTGTGCTGGATTACAAAGCAGGGAACATTGTGACAGTGTAAGCTAGATAAGTACAGGAAATCACATAGACAGAATTAGAGCTGCCAATCAAAAGTGTGGGTGTATATGTGCACACAAACACACACTTTAATGTGCTACTGTTGATCTCCGTGAGTCACATATCGAGACTACTCTCTTCTCTGTATTTATGTGGGTGCGTGCGTGTCTGTTCCTGCACAAGCTCATGTGAACATTAACAACAGCTGGCCCGGTCAGCTCTCGCTTTTTTTTTTTTCCCATTGGCTTGTTCCGCCATGTAAACACACTCCGACGTGCTGCTGGTTTATATTGAGCAGCACCCATTCAACCAGGGCAGACCACTCTGGCTGACAGAGAGAGGGAGGGAGGTCCATGAAGAGGGAGGGGGGTAGGGAGCTGTGTAAGTCAAGCATAAGCGTGGATGGTTGAGCGGAGGAGTGAGGGCCGACATCAGGAGGTGTGTTAAGTACAAGTGCACGACTGTGTGTGTGTGTGTGTGTGTGTGTGTGTGTGTGTGTGTTCACAGAGAGCAAGGGTTATTAAATATATAAGGTTACCACAGCTGACCCATTTCCTGCTTCCTCTCCACTCCACACCCCGCCCCAAAACACCCAAATAAACCATGTGTCACATGCCCAGCATCCCAAAGCTCAGGGAAAATGCTTACGCCAAATATCGGATTTGATGATTCTTATATTTCACCAGCGCTCCGGGTTTCAGGATTTATTTACGGCGGTCATCAAAGAGCTAAAGCAGGCTGACAGGGCTTGCATAAAGTTTCAAGAGGGAGAAACAAGTCCAGGCTTCTTTTTCATTAGGATGGAAGGAGCGGAGGGGCATGAGAGGTAGCGGGACAAGGCTGGCAAATTCCCCTAACAAGCACAGACACAAGTGCTGACCCCTCATCTGTGTCATCTTAGTCCGTGTGTGCCTGCGTGTCTGTGTGTATGAAGAAGAAGCTTTCTGAACAACGCACACAACTACAACTGCAGCGGGCATTGCATTGTGCACATGGATTCCTGGACACACACACACACACACACACACACACACACACACACCTACAGGCTACACAGAGGTGAACACATAAGGGAAGATGGGAACTGCACAGTCATCACTAATTGTCATAGCTCAACAAGCGATAGGTCATGCCCTGCCTCTGTAAGCATTATTGTGCACCACAGCGGAGGAGAATCCCCATATAGCACTGCTTACTGTATGAAACGCCAGAGCACACACAGCTACTGCTGCTGCAGCTGTCAAGCATCCCTGCACACTGATAAGTGTGCATGCACATGGAGGAAGATACCCAGCAGGATATGTTGGCGATAATGAATAAAAACAATTTTATGATCATGACAAAAATGTGATTGATTGAGTTTAACTACAAATGTCAACCATTTAATTGATCTCTGGATACCTGATTTCTCCCTTGGTCAGACAAAAAATATCATTTTTGGGGCAGCCTTTGCCATGAGATTCTGCTTTTTTTTTTTCAAAACTATAAATCCATGCATGGCGAAGAAAATCCACAAATGAACTGATAATTACATCACTGTTAATTACTGCCCCAATAGATTTTGCTCTCAAATTGGTGAAGATCTGCAGCCGACATCTAAAGCTCTCGGTGATTGCCAATGTCTGATTACTGTGTCAGTCACGAAGACCAACTGATCCAAGTTTTCATTACCCCAGGAGATAACGGTGACTGGTAACAAAGGCTTCATCTATAATGTTGTTTAGGCACATATGACTTTAAATGGTCTATCACTGCGATATGTTATTTTTTTTTCACTCCACAGCCTAGTTCTTATTTCTTATTCCTAATCTCCTGTGCATCACATTTCCGTGAGCATTTCCATTTTTTTTTTTTTTTTGCTGTGATGTCTGTCGGTGTCCCTCATCTGTCGTGAGGCAGCCATCAGATCGTCCAAGTGACACCCGCGCCTCCCCCTCCTCCCCCCCCGGGTGTCACCGGCGGGTCTTACCTTGGTGAGCTGAGCGATCTTCTTGCACATCTTGCTGTGCATCTGGTAGTCGTACAGCTCCTGCTCGATGTTCGGGAACTCTGCCGCAGTCCCGTTAACGGCGGACCCCGGCCCGGGGGGCTGTGCAGCCTTACCGGCGCCTGAAGCCATAATGAACCCCCCCACCTCCCACCGCCTCCCACCACCACCTCCCACCAGGGGAACTTTCCAGACCGGAGGACAGTCAGAAATGATCCCGCCGCCCCTCGGATGAAAATTCCCACCGAAATCGCGTCAACTTTCTACTCGTGCATCGCATGCCTCTGTCGGTAGACCCGCTCACGTGAACAGCAGCTCGGGCGACTCGCCGGGAAGCATTTGGCAGTGGATCGGCGGGGCTCCCCTCGTGCGTTCCGGTTGCTGCCCCCCTCTCCCGCTGTCCGCCCGGTGATCGCGGAGGTCACACGCTGGAAGTCCATCGGGGACGCGCTCGCGCCGACCGACCCTCTCCCTGCTGTCGACAGATTTATATATATTTTTTTATTTATTTTTTTTTTTTGTTCCTTATTCTAAGAGGGAGCGCTCGAGGATGGAGGCATATAGTCCAACCACCTGTCTCGCGGCAGGGGCGGAGAGGGGCGTGTGTGTCCGTCGGTACATTACCGGAGACAGCTCGGGAGGCGCACTGCTGCAGTGCCGCCCCGCCCCTACCGGCGCTGCCGTATCGATGCCGATCACCGTGTGGAGCAGGGGGGGGGGGGTCTCTGGGGTCCAGTCCCGTGATTTTATTCCATCAGTCAGATACCGTAAACCGATTACACCGAGAGTATGTGGGCTCTAGGCCCGGTGAGCAACATATGATGGCCTGTGGGATATGACGCTTTTATTGGGAAAGTACATCTTGTATTATCACTATTACTTCTACTACTACCAGTACTAGTATTGACCATATTGCAATAGCCCAAAAACAAAATAGTAATCTGAAATGAACACATTTGTTATACTACCCTTTATGCATAGACTATACTCTTATGGGTAGTGTAGAGTTCAAAGTGCCAAGCTTCACCCATGCTGGTCCCTAATATAGGTAAAGCTCTAAAAACCCTGATTCCTACACTTCCCATAATGCAACTCAGTAGCATCTTTTCATTAGACTCTCCCTGCCTGGCAAATGCCCATGTCTTTCAAAGTCCAAGTCCTCACATGTCTTCTGTTGGAGACAAATTGGCGGTCGTTCACCGGCTGAACATTATAACTCCTCATAATGAGTAAACTGACCTGTGTGTGTGTGTGTGTGTGTGTGTGTGTGTGTGTGTGTGTGTGTACAAGTGGTGGACTGCCCCTTTAACTATCACAGCCATATGGTCAGATTAACCTGTTAGGAGGCCCCTGCTGGGTCTCTACCAACCCCACCCAGCCACCACCCCTGCACTGGCTACTGTGTGCCCACTCACCTCCAAGTTCTCATCAATTACAGTATAGATCCAGTACTTCCGTGCCAGAATAATACCCGAGCCCAGATCTTCTGTGTCAGCTAGTTAGTGGTAATTTCATTCGCTTTATTTAGGATTATGCATCATTAGGGGCTTGTATCCAACAATTTGTGAAACTTTTTTTCTCGAGCTATGAACATAGACAGGATTTGAACTTCTCTTGAGTTCTCCTTTTTCATCCTCCCATCAGTTTTCATATATCAAACCAAGAGCAACACCATGGATGCCTTTGAGGAGACACTGTCCGAAAGTGTGTGCTGTTATGCCCATTTGTACGATTCATTGCATCTGAGACTACAAAAACACAGAGTTCTTGGAGAGGGATTGGGGTTGCAGAGGGATGCAGCCAAAAGGGGGCTGATGACCGGCTTTTCACCCCGCCTTTGAGTGTGGTCATTTGGAACAACTATAAACAGTTTTATCTTTAGACTTGGTCTGACGGCACATCTTACAACCTAGTTAGTTTGAAGCATACTGAGGCCTTGACACATGGCCACAGGATTAGATAACAATGCAGGGCCAGCCTTAATGTGTGTCTTTTGTGGGGCATATGCCCAAACAAATTTGCAGTTGATCAAATGATTACAAAACAACGGGCACAAGTGAACCTGAGGTTTCAGGGGACCCTGGGGTTCTGGGGCCCCTAGGCGTTTGTCTGCTTTGCCCAGTTTGAATGCACAGCGAGGTATATAGTGTCACATATAACTTTAAAGGTCTAAAATGGATAGTTATGTTTGTTTAATGGAGTGATTCAGGCCATAAATATTGGACTGTGCTTTGTAAATGTAAATTAGTGCAAGGTAATGAGAAGTGGTAGTTTGATGATTGAATGTCTAAGCACTTTTACGCAGGAAGTGTATCTCTATGGAAAGCATCTGGATGCGTATGTGCCTGTGAATTTACAGAAGCACTGGTGGCTGTTTTTTTTTTCACATCTTCATTGCTCATGACATAGTATGTGTATGGACTAATGGAGAGACTTTTAGCCCCTGCATCCACCAGCATAAATGTTTAATATGATAATACACCTCTCAGATAATCCCACATGCATGCGGGTCTAAAACAGAAGCCAGGCAGAGTAGCCTACCCAATATTAAATTGATTTCCAGAGATAGATGGCTGTGGAGATGCTTGTTCATGCCCTTCCCACGGGTGAGCTGTCTGCTGTGACCCCTCCACAGCTGGCCAGCAGCTGCAGCCTTGAACATCACACCAACAGAGGTTGCACAGTAGCCTATATGGCTCAAATGTTGTACATGGAATATGAGCAAATGAGTGATTGCTGATTTCTTTCATCCAACCAAAATTAAGCCACACAATTACCTGGTTCTTTTTAATTCAACCAAACCCAGTAGGCTATGTGTAATGTAAGTGTTGTAAACTAAATGTTAATATGTGGTCTCACACAGCCTCTGCAGTCCAAGTGCACTGAAACATATAGACATACATACTGATGACTGTGTCCCTGAATTTTTCCTCTTAGGCAACACTAAGCTGTGTACAGCAAGCAAATGTTATTTTCTCAAAAAAACATTTAAAAAAAAATGTTTTGTACTATCAATGAATGCCAGAAACTCAGTTTGAACCTTTAAAAAATAGGATTGGATTTTTAAGCTTGGAAATATTTTTTTTTTATTATCAATTAATCTGTCATTTATTATCTCAATTAATTGAATAATCATTTGATCTGTAAAATGTCCATCAGTGTTTTCTGGTGTTGTGCGACAAGGAGTCCAAACCTGATATATGTCTAGTTTACAATGAAAACAGAGAAAGTCAGCATATCTTCACAACTGAGAAGCTGTTACTAGGGAATGTTTGGCATTGTTAGCTGAAAAAAACCCTAAAACAATTAAACTATTATCAACATTTAGCTAATTCATTTTTCTTATTAGTTGATTACTCAAATAATTGACATGTTTCAGCTCTATTATTTTGGTGTAGTACATTTTTGAGCCTGACCAGTAGCCGCCTGCCAGACTAAACTCAGGGCACCACAAACTGTGTGACTGCTTACGTCATTACGTTGCAATCACGACTGAAGAGCTGAAATCTCGCGAGAACACGCGATAGTTGAATTTGAAAACAGGCGGCAGTGTTGCGGGAAGAAAACGTTATAAAAGGTACATTTCTGCAACTTATAATACGTTTAATTCTTCTGTATAATACAATGTCTGCTTTAATATTTGCATAGGGGCTGATGTAAAGTGTCTCCAGGGAACTTAATCCCTTATGATTTAGCTAAATGAGTTGTTTTGCTGGTCTTCTCTCAGTGGGAGTTGGATCGAGGTGGGGCTTTGGTGAACGTTAGCTAATGAGGCACCAGAGACCAGCAGGCCACCGCCGCTGGCTTTTAGTAAACACTTGCTGCAAGTGAAAGTTACCGCAAAGGAACGCTTACACGGCTGATTCTGTCTTTTAATTTTGTGTCCCGCGAAGGAAAGATGACTGCGGACAACGAAATAGACATTAAAGAGGCGTTTCAGCGCGCTCAGAAGGGCCACAACAACAAGGCAAAGCTGGTGGCAAGCCTGAAGAGCCGCTACAACAAGGTAAGATATCATGTCATGCTTTTCTGTTAGACATACCACACGGAAATGCAAGTTTATTTGTAGAACATCTTTCAACCAAAGTTCAAAGTGCTTTACTTTAAGATGTGGTGTATATAAGAAACACAAGGCGATATGAAAAGAAACAAACAGGATTGAAAATAAATCAAAATGGAATGAAAATGAGTGCAGTTATAGTGTGTAATTGCCCTACATATAACTGAACAAGGTCCCAAGCGACAATTTCAAAGAACTTGTTGGAGCAGACATGAGGTTTTCTGGAGGTTTGTTCCAAATATGTGGTGTATAGAAACTGAGGGCTGCTTCTCTGTGTTTTGTTTTGACCCTGAGGACTGTCCCAGGCAACCCGAGACGTCTGGATGGTTATCTACTTTATTTTGAATGATTATTGTCAAAGCTGATGACTTGGTTTCACATACTGTCTTATTTTAAACCTAAACTATTGTTTCTTCTGGTTTCCTGTTATTGATGACATCCATCCGTCTTCTCCACCAGCTTGAGGACAAGACACTGTTCCACGATGAGTTTGTCCACTACCTGAAGTACGCCATGATTGTCTACAAGCGTGAACCAACAGTTGAAAATGTCATTGAGTTTGTCGCGAGGTTCGCCACGAGTTTCCAATCTCCGCCTAAAACTGAGGAGGAGGAGCAGCAGGAGGAGGACGAGGAGGAGGAGGATGATGAAGAAGCTGAGGATGATCATCCATTTCTGAGTTTCATCTTCAACTTCCTGTTGGAGGTATAAACATTATTACATGAGTGTATGCATGCAAAGTTAGATTCAGTTTGTTCTATGTGTGCTAAATGATTACAAGAGGTCAACTTTGTGATAAATGTTTATCAGCAAACCTTTTTTAAGAATTGAACCCCAATACTTTTCCTACATTTACAACAGCAACGTCCCTAATTTTGTTATCAGCACTTGCTGTATAGAGGAGCCCTGATGGGACTGATGCCTCTGCTGCCTCTTAATCAGATTTTTATCCTGTCCCCTTTTTTTCTGTCCCACTTACACTCTTTTCTTTGATCAATGCCCACTCCTCTTCCTGTATTGTCATCCTCTTTCTCCCCAATCCTACATCTCGCACCTCTTTTCCACTTCTTCTCCCAAACTGTTGTATTTTCTGCCTTTCGTTCCTCTCAGTCTCATAAAGCCAGTAGCCATGCGGTGCGTTTTCGTGTGTGCCAGCTGATCAACAAGTTGCTTGGCAGTATGGCAGAGAATGCCCAGATAGACGACGACCTCTTTGATCACATCCACCAAGCCATGCTGGTCCGTGTCACTGACAAGTTCCCCAATGTGAGGATTCAGGCAGCTTTGGCCATGACGCGCTTGCAACAGCCAAAGGATCCTGACTGTCCAACCATCAACGGTTTGTTTTCTACTCTATTCCTCCTACTTTCTTTTTTATTGACCAACCATACTCAAGCAAATGCACAAATATAAAACATAAATATAATTTAAACAACCTTGTGTGACAATACTTCCGTCTGTTTAAAATAACATGTATAATATATTTCCCTTTGTCATTGTTCGCTGACTTTCTAACGCTCCATTTCTTTCCACTGTTTAGCGTACATGTTGATTCTCGAAAATGATACAAATGCTGAGGTGCGACGTGCCGTTCTTTCCTGCATTGCAATGTCCCCTCGTACTCTCCCTAAAGTACTTAAACGCACCCGGGACATCAAAGAGAACGTCCGCAAGCTTGCCTACCAGGTAGCTCCAAATGCAGTTAAATGATGCAATATAAGTGTACATTCATGCCAAGTAACCACATAATAAAGTTGTTGTATTGATCTGACTGAACACTTGTTCTTTTAAACACTTTAAATTGCTGTTTGCTTCAACTCCAAAATACATTTCTATCTTTGTTTTCTGTTCAGGTTCTGGCTGACAAGGTTCACATTAAAGCTTTGACCATCGCACAGAGAGTCAGTCTACTGCAGCAGGGTCTCCATGACACCTCAGGTATCAGTGATTTCTGTGTGTCTGTGATGTTACATTTACACTGACAGATCTTTCAATCAAGTACTTGTGTTGTGGTGTAAATGATTGTTATAATTATTGTTTTTATTATCAATTCATTAGTCAGTTATTTTCTGGATTGATTGTTTAGTCTATGAAATGTCAAAAAGTAATAATATTTCAGAGCCTAAGGTTTTGTCTGACTAGCTGTCCACAACTCGACTACAATGTTATAAAACTGAAAAGTTCAAAGTCTCACATTGGAGTACAGGATCTTTTTTTTTTTTTTGTCATTTTTGCTTAAAAAGTGAGAAATGACTGAAATGATGAATCAGTTATTTCAATAGTAGCTGATTGTTCTGTAGTTTAACTGATTTCAGTTTCACCTCCATTCTATTGTGCCCAATTAATATGTCAGACTGTTTGTTATAGAATCGGTGAGGGAGGTGGTATGTTCTCGTCTGCTGCCGGCCTGGGTGCTTCGTCTGGATGGTAATGTCATAGAGCTGCTCCACAGGCTGGATGTAGAGAACTGTGCCCAAACAGCTCTGGACACGCTGAAAGCCATCTTCCAAGGCACACCCACCGAAGAACTGCTGCAGAACAGAGTGCAGCTCGACAACAGGTACGCTTTTCAACTCTGTCTCTCTGGTTCTCACGTGTGACATACTTAATAAAATGTCTGAAGTTGGATTTTATCTGCGTATTCAACAGGAAGCTGATCCCAGTGGAGTTTCTTAGCTGCGAGAATGTGCTTTACTGGAGAGCTCTTTGTGAGTTCATCAAGGCTAAAGGAGATGATGGTGATGAAATTCTGGAGCAAGTGCTACCAGATGCTGCCACTTATGCCAACTACCTCTATGGGTGAGAGAAGAGACAGTTCGCTGGATTACATTAATAGTTTTCTTGCTGTCAGCTGTATATTTTACCCCTATTGCAGAGTAAATTCTGGACCGGACAATAATAATCAGGTGCCCTTATGAATATTAAAACAGGTTTTTTTTATTATCATTATTTGGCTGTAATCATTCCTCCTGTTCATATTGTCCATACTTTCGATGTAAGTGAAGGAGGACAAAAACCACAGTCCTCCTTAGACAAAAACACATTTAAAACTTTATCCAAAGTTAATATGAGGCTTCAGCAGACTGAGTTAGACTAATCAATTTTTGTCGAAAGAGGGAATTCTGTACTAAACAGGTTGTTACTTTGGAAGATATTTACTTCCTTTCTTTTTACTCAGACAGGTTCACAATTTCTCAAGCCTGTCCTTTAATACAGTTGCTTGGTGGTTTCAGACATTTTCCCCCCAACACAGTTGCCATAATGACCATGTTGTTACTCAGGTATCTGAAGGCAGGTCGGGCGTTCTCAGAGGAGCTCCTTCTGTATGTAACTGTGTGTGCTAACTCATTGCTTCCATTTAACTTAACCTGACCAGTTATATTCAAGTGTGGCAGTTCTATAGAAAAAGGCTATTCCAGCAAAACAAGTAAAACAATTAGTGTTGATGCTCAGTGCTCTTGTAAGTCTGTTGTTTTTTTTTACATGATCAAAGCCAGATACTTCAAAAACATCTGTGATCCTGTTAACATGGCTCAGGGACCCAACAGATCATGTACTCCTTTGAAATATTGCTGCAGACCTTCATACTCAAAACATTAGACTGTTCTTATTACACAATAACACCTTTTGAATGTGTTGTATCTGTGTGCCAAGTTCTGCCAATATTTTATTCTTATAGATCTAGTTTTGCTTTTGATGGCTAGACCACAATATTGATCTTGAGACTGGTTATAATGATTGAGATTAAGAAAAAACACTTCAAAGCCTTCTTTCATCTTGAAGTTACCAAACTGCATATTACATACTGAATATATTCTAAATGTGTTGCTTATAATCTTATATTGACTTAAAAATATTACTTTTAGCATAAATCACAGATTCTCAGAATTCCTTTCGACACTCATTCCAGCTGTTAAATCCCAGATCTCAAATAACATCCTTTTCTATACATATATACAATATAAGAGCATTCTGCTGCTTTACTACCTGCCTAATGCATGTGATGCTGTAGTATAAAATGCTCCATAATTAAATCTGCTGTAACTGAGTGGCACGCTTAACATTTATCAGCTCATAAAATAAACGTATTCATTTGTTTTGAATAAGTGACCAGTTGCAGGTTCGTATAAATCCCTCGGTGGCTGGCTGATAGCTGAGATGCCTGTGTGTAGCTATCGCTTGTAGGTAGCGCTGTTGCAGTGTTTGGCTACCTACAGTGTTGCAGTATTGCATTTAATTTGATTGTGTTATGTAATTCTGGTACCTGAAGACAGTCTAAATTTTGTCTTTGGTGTCGCTGAGCGTGCAGCTGCATTATGTATTCTGAGAGCTGGTGTTATCTCTGACTCTGACCGTTGTAGGTATCTGAAGGCAGTGCCTCTGCTGTCAGACGAGCACAGGGCTGACTTTAACCAGCTGGAGCTGGTCATGACCAAGGAGTTCATCTCCCAACAGCTCATACATCTCATCGAATGTCTGGACACCAACGAGGAGGGCGGGAGGTAAGACGAGGAACAGAGTTGTGTTGGTAAAATAATTTCGCCTGAGCAAACATGTGGACATCAACTGGGAATGCAAGGAGTGGGAAAGTATTGAGACGGACAGAAAGAGGGAAGGATGGATAGACAACAGCTTTAAATGAAGAAAGGGAACATATTAACTGGTTATTCCATTTATGCAGCTACTAAGAGCAGGTGGTCAGACTTGTAAGAGGCGTGGATGGGATGGTAAGAGGTTTGGAGGAAAGGACTGGAATTTAGAAGGTGAAAAACAAGTGCTTCTCTGTTTTAGATACCATTTTGGAGAGAAAAAGAGTCTAATGTTCAATTAATACTCAATTAATTGATTAACTGTTTCATAGGAAAGTGTCAGAAAATAGTGTAAAAATATCATTATAATTTCCCACAGCCCAGTGTGACGTCTTCAGATGTCATTTTGTCCGATCAACAGTTCAAAAGTGAAAGATATTCAATGCATTATTATACATGATAAAGAAAAGAAGCAAATATTCATACTGGAGAAACTTGAATCAGTTTAAAGATTCAGACAGTGTATTGAAACCTGCAATATATGTTCATTTAGTTTGGTGGACGATTTCTTTCTTCCTTTAATTTTGTCCAGTTTGCTGAGGTTTATATTATTCAGACTTATTGTGTTGTATATTTTCGTAGGAAGCGCGTGTTGGCAGTCCTGCAGGAGATGTTGGCTCTTCCGCAGACTCCCTCCTCCCTTGTTTCCCTTCTCACTGAGAAACTCCTCAACCTCATTCCTGATGACCACAGACGCATACAGACTGTAAGTTACATTTAAACTAAATCTGAACTTTTTCACGGCTGTTCATTTGATCCAGACCGTCCTTCTTTTCCACGCACGAGGAAATGCATACACCAGTGCCCTTCATAAATTCAGTTGACAGACCACTTAGGCAGAAATTAAAATATAAAAGCTGGGGGAATGATTGTGCTGATGGATGCATCAATTAAACTGTCCTCTGATACTAAAGCTCTTTTGTTTGCGATGTCACAATAGAAACAGATTTTCCATTCAGTGGTGGTATCATTACCACTGAGATTGATGTCTAAATGAGCTGGCTTTGTGTTACACAGGTGGCAGAAATTATCTCAGATGTGAGGGAGCCAATCATGGAGGCCAGTCAGCCACTGGATGAGAACGAGAGCCGTCGGCAGCAGGTCCAGGTGGGCAACACTCTGCCAACTGAAAGCACCCAGAAGCAATTAGATTCATTAATCCCTTCCAATTACCTTTATGTTTTTCTTTTTTTTTTTTTTTTTGATTTGATTTCACAACATATTGGCACATTACTATTTTTTATTTAGTAGAAAAGTGAATCATTACAAGGCTACAGAAAGATTGATTGCTTCAAATGGATATTCATGTTCCCTGTATTATGAATGAAATAAATAACTTAATATATGTAAGGTTTACATATTTTAAAATTGAGATAACTAACAACCCATCTTGTTATCTTTTCTTTTCTGGTCTTGTGTGCTGTTTACATTCCCTCTCTGTCCATTTCTATTTGTGCAGATGGTTTGTATTGGGAAACAAAGCATGTTTAACTAGTGGGGTGGAAAGTGCTTATCATTTATGCCAATCTGGTCTTTGCCTGGTGTATTTAGGTCCAATAGTTTCCCCTTTTATTCATCAGTTTTTGTCATTACATTGTTTTCAGTATTTAACTTCAGTAAAAGTCGGTGGTCAGCTGGGAACACAAATAGGCACAGAGAGAGTGCTCACAACGCTGGGCCTCAAACGTGATTGTCAATCCAGTATTCCATCTTTCAACTAGCACTGCAAGTATGTAATATCTTGGAGGCGAAACAGCTGTCGATCCTAGCCCAGTTTTAGCTTCCATCCCTTCTGTGCACCTGATCTCTCTCCATTTTTCAGTCAGTAAAGTGACCTCTAGAGGGTTGTAACCTGTCCCAGAGCCTCAGCTGTTGTTGTTTTTCCTGTTAGTGGAGGTGCAGTTGCCCATTTCAACAGTCAAGAATCCTCTGGGGTGTATTGCAGCAAAGGAATGACTTTTGCCTCTTGCGTTTATGTCCCCACCTCTTTTCTTCCCTCCTCCCCTCCAGCTAGCAGAGGTGAAGGTGCGTATCTTAGAGACTAAACAAACCCTGGAGGACTGTATCTCTGCCCAAGAGTTCAACCGTGCCGCAGAGCTGAAGGAGTCTATCACAGAGTTCGAGAACCGCAGGAACCAGATCATCCAGGAAATCACAGAGAGCAACCAGCCAGCCGACAAAGAGATCCGCACTGAGAAGGTAGATAAGTACACAGGAAGCACTGCCTCTTTGTCCTTACATGTCAATTTAGTTAGGAGGTTTCCCTCCTGGAATAAAAGATCTTACTGTGTTTTTGTTTTTTTCTGTTTTCAGAATGACCCGGAGACTCTTCTGAGGTGTCTAACAATGTGTGCAGAACTGCTGAAGCAGATGAGCATCAAGACACGGATTGGTCCAACAATAAGCGCCTTAATGTCCTCACTGGTATAAACCCACACTGCACACATCATCATATATTTCATTAATGTTACTGTAGATGTACAGATCACAAACTAGAGTTACCTGCCAAAGATTTGGTTAGCATATATGGCCTGCCAAGGACTTTCGTCAATAGTTCCTTGAGTGCCAGTGTGTATATCTGTTGCACATGTCTTTTATTTAAATGTCTATGCCCCCCCCCCCGATAGCACAGTGTGCTTTTTCAGCTCCACAACCTGAAAGTTGAAATATGATGCGTTCAGTCATTAATCAATATTGCTAGCAACATGGCAGTCTTTTAACTTTCATTAAAACAAAGGACAGATGTAAACTGTACACCAAACCATGTACTGTAAACCAAACCATATGGATAATGAATCTTATATAATGGGGATTGATGCAGATTATGACAAAATCAGCTCTTACTGAAGTGTCACTGATGGTTCTGTCTGATGGTTCTTAGCTTTGGAACTCTTGTTACAATTATAGTAATTTCCTTTGATGATGTTAAGTGTCTTTTACCCACTGATGAAACCTTTGAAATCGATGTAACTAATTTTTTCTCCATCTCTGTCAGGTCCTGCCCAGTATAGCAAATGCTCACCCTGCTGTGCGTAATATGGCCGTGGTGTGTCTGGGAACATGCATTCTGCACAGCAAGGAGCTGGCCAAAACCCACATGGTCCTGCTGCTCCAGGTAATGTTATACACATGTGTTTTATCTACCTAAACTTCAAATATAACCCTGCTACATGTTAGACAGTCAATTCACCTTGATTACAAAAAAAAAAAAAAAACGGCTTCACATTTAAACCCCCTGGTGTGCGTTTGCTTGTGTCTTCAGATTGCCCAGCTGGATGAGGTGAAGATCCGTATCAGTGCTCTGCGGGCAATCATCGACCTGCTGCTGCTGTTCGGCTTCCAGCTGCTCTCTGAAACAGCTGCCACTCAGACAGCCCCTACCTCCCAATCACCAGACAGACAGGAGGAGGACGCACCAGTGGCTGAGGAGAAGGGCGACGGACCAGAAGACACCGCACAGAGCATACTCGTGATGCTCTCAGAGTTCCTGGACAGCGAGGTGAGGTTGAGGCTGAACAGAAGTATGTACCTAGTTTTCCTGGGTGTAAAGCAGCCGAAGACCGTTTTATTGAATTATCCATGTGCGTTCAACATTTTCAGGTGTCTGACCTGCGTACAGAAACGGCAGAGGGCCTGGCCAAACTAATTTACACCGGCCGGATCTCCAGTGCCAAGATGCTTTCCCGTCTGGTGTTGCTGTGGTACAATCCAGTCACCGAGGACGACACCCGACTACGGCACTGCCTCGGTGTCTTCTTTCAGCTCTACGCCCGCGAGAGCAGGTCACACATGCACACGTACACAAGCAAACAATGAGCTATCAGGCTCATTTCTTTTATCGCCTCCGCCAAGGAGGTTATGTTTTCGGTGCTGTTTGTCAGCAGGATTACGGAAAAAACTACTGGCCCAATTTTCATGAAACTTTGTGAGTTGGCAGGGTGTAGCGTGGGCCATGGAAGAACCCATTACATTTCGGAGCAGATGGATCAGACTCACAGACAAGCAATAGTAGCACATCCAACACACAAAAAATATCCAGACATATATAGCGGCTGCGGTTGCAGATTTGCATATCATAGAAGACTGGACTATTGGCCTCGGCGGAGGTTTGTTTGTGTGTTAGTTATGCAATATAAACTAATATGTAGTGTATTTTTGTGTGTATTAGGGTCCACCAGGAGACCCTGGAGGAGAGTTTCCTGCCGACTGTTCGGACTCTGATGAATGCCCCAGCCACCTCTCCACTAGCTGAGGTGGATATTAACAATGTGGTCGAGCTGCTTGTGGAGCTGACCCGTCCAAGTGGGCTTAATAAGCCCTCAACGAACACAGAGGTAAGAAACATCCAATGAGACTATTGTGAATTCACGAAACCCTCAGTGATCGATCTGGCTTGTCTCCACTGAGAAATTCCTTATTAGTATTTGTTTTTTTATTGCCACTCTGAGCTTTTCATCATATTACTTTCTTCCCACAAATACATATTAATTTCTTCAACGCAGATGAGTCCCGCAAATTGTTCTCTTTAGAGCATGCAGAGCTTTAATTCACAGTTGTTTGAGTGAACTATTTCTAATTGGCTTAATTTGATAACCGCTCAATGAGGCAAAAACAAATTGAATTTACTCAGTGCAAATGTCTTGCATATGTCTGTAGGAGGTGTGTGTCCATGACTACTTGGCGGTGCGTATGTGTGGGGAGATGCTGAAGGACCCCACGGCCCCTGAGGTGCGTCTCTATGCCAAGACTCTAAGCAACCTGGAGCTGAGCAGAGACGAGACCGTCAGGAAAGACCTGCAGACGCTGCTGCAGCAGCTTGTACAGGTAAATCCAGACACAACAAGACTAAAAAGCCAAAAAGCCATCCCTCGAACCACGTCGCTCGGGTGGCTAATAACACACAGCCACTTGTACGGTTTCATGTATCTATATAGCTGCGTCTTTAAAGGCCTATTGTTCCATTTCTCCTCCTCCTATCCTTCTTTTGTTCAGGTGGTGAAAGATCGTGTCTGTCTCCGCGCTCTGGAGAAGATGATCAATCAGCTGGTGGACTCAAAAGAACAGGCCGAGCTCCTCAGTGCCAGCGCACTACAACCACTGGACGTCAATGCAGATGGTACGCACGCAAGCACAGCGATAAGGCCCCCCGACATCGCGCTGCGCATCCGAAACAAACGTTACCTTCTCAGTGCCTGTGTCTGACAACATGTACACTGCCCACGTTTGTGACAACTCCTCTTGTAAAAGGATTATGTCTCATTACCTGAATGTTGCTAAGTGGATCATGAACGCCTCACTCCATCTTATCCGGCCTCTGTCAACACAAGAATACAGTTAACACAGAGGAACTGCAAAAATATGAATTTTTTTTTTGTCATGTTTCCACAGAGACTGCTGCCGACGATCCATCTAAATCTGCCAAGAGAGCCAAAAGAGGTAATGCAGGCTCTGTACACTCACTTAAAACTGCAGTTGTTCATAGTGCCACTATATTTTTAGAGCTCTTCTCATCTACCTGAGTCAAGGAGTTGACTCAGCACTGTGAGAGTAACCTGAGTGTTTATGCGCACAGGTCAGAGGAAAGTCTGCGCAGCCAAAGGGGGCAGAAAGCCGAGCAGGAGGGCAGAGTCATCAGAGGAGAGGTGAGTGTTTTGTCAGGGAAACATGACGGCTTGCCTCTAGATTTGTATACCTACGTACACGATTTGATATCACTACATTTTTCACATTCATCTTGTTCTTCCTCCTTTTTGTTTTCGCTACAGTGATGGAGAAAATGTTCCAGAGTCAGTTTCCCTGGTGCGTCCCTCACGGAGAGCAAAGACCGCAGCTCTAGAGAAAACAAAGCTGGACCTCAACACCCTTATCAACCAGGAGGCCAATGTGTCATAGATGTCGGTTAATCTTAAGTACCCCAGTCTAATATAATTCCCAAGTAGTTATGTCATGTGGAACTGTTTACTTTTCTTTTATAGTAAAATTGACCTCAGTATACGTAACTGAACCTGGGACATCTGAGCCCATCCAAATAGGGTCACACCTTTTATATGTACTCTTTATATATATTTCCTCTTAAGTTGTATTTGTGTATGTTTTCCAAATTTTAAGTTCTGTCATTTTAATCATTAAAGTGAAATATGTCAGTAAAGCTTGTCCTCCCTTAATTATCACAAAACCAGATGAGTGGTCCAAGTTGGTCAGTTTGAGAACCAGCTTTCTACCAAAGTTAAAAAGAAATAACATTTTTCAGTACGTGTGTGTAAGCAGTAAAAATGTAATGGGTTGTTTTAACATTTCACCATCTACCATAAATCATATTGCTCACTGGTTATTTCAAAAGACTCTTTATTGTTCCAATCACAGACACCTCTTTGTTGCATCTGTAATGGACAGTATAAAAACACATGATAAAGAAAATGTACAACAGATGTTTAGCACCAGGTTCTTCAACAGAGGGCTGTGGTTATTTATCACAAGACTGAGCCACCCCACCTCCATCGTGTTGAAATGGCAACCATAGTGACATACATACAAGGGTAGTCTGACACACAGTACACACTACAGGTTTAAGTTTTGACCTACAGCCAGACATCTTGGATCTTTAGAGGGAGGGGAAAACATGATATTGATCCAAGATTAGTGTTTACTGATCATCTGTCTGGCCCTTTCTATCACACTGTTGATAAGCAAAAGAGCAGTAGGCCTAGCTGAGCCCCAAAGGAGGTAGGCATCTCTTGCTGCACCTTGAGAAAAAAAAAAAAAACTGTAGGAAACCTTAACAGCAACACATTTCCCACCTGCATTTAAACATTAAATAATGCTAGTACATTTATGATAAAAAACAATTTAATGCTATTATAACAATTAAGGGTCTGTTATTTTTCTGCTTCATTGAGGAAAACAAAGCAGGTGGGGGGAAAAAACAAAGTTTGTATAGCAATATCTTTCAAGATCACATTACATGGCTATGGAAACAACTGATGTAACATCCCCGGCCATTGGTACTTGCTTACATCCATTCTTCTGTCAGCAATAAAATAATTACTACATACTGATAAATCATCTGGGTTTGTATTGCACCAAATATATTCTCTAGTTTTACAGTAGGGTTTGGTAGTGGGACATGGGATGTGCAAAATATGGGGAAGAAATCTGTGTAGTGGGATTATTAATCTCAGGTGGAATAGTGCAAGAAGTAGATCCAACACCAACATACAGTATATGCTTTGGGTGAAAACACGAAGACAATCACATGAAGATAACTGAATTAAAACAATACAGATCCCACAAACCAACAAATTAATCAGAATCTACTTTCTACAACTGCATAATGCCATATTCTCCATCACTTCACACATACCTCCACATTTTGTGGGGTGTTAGGGCTGAATATGAAGTAATTAAGAACATGTATGTTTGTGCTAATAACAGTTTGGAGCTAAAACTTGTTGGAAAAATACTTTAAAAGAAATAATGACAAAATATCTGGTTTTTGTACAGGCTGATGGCCAATTACTGTGGTTCAATACACAATGTTCTAGTTGGCCCATACACAGATAGTGATTGGGGTAAAGATGGGGCTTGGTTTCTTCAAAGATTCCTTCATTCAAATTACATTTTTGGCTACTAGTGACAAAAATATTGCAAACAAGGCTTGGATTGAGAGAATGTTGCTAAATCTCAATGTAGTTTCCTCAAATTTAAAATACAAAACAAATGATAAAATTAGACATTTGGAATTAATCAGTGCCAAAGTAAGAGTAAATAAAAAATATATATAATTTGGGGGGATTTTAGAGCAGTACATTTTTAAGGTGAAGGTGAAGTATTAAAACTGTCACTGGTTTTAGGTTAAGATTTACAGAAAAAGGTCATTGTCTGAAAGAAGCGGTGGCCTTGATAATGAGGTATGTTTCTAGGGAGATGGCACTGTCTTTATGCCGTCAAGTTTTGTCTTCCTTCCAATACAGCCACCTTGACAGGGCTCACTGTATAAGCACTATACCATTAAAACTCTGTTTGACGTAATGATTTGACTATACATGTTCAGAAAGACAAAGGCAAGTTGACAAAAAAAAAAAAAAATCAATCAAACATTCTGTACATACATATCCATGGATGAAAATAGTGCAACATCAAGCTTTTGTTAAGTTAGACTGCTACATAATTGCTGAGTGTAAGACTGAACCATAGTGGGATGGTCAGTCCACGTGGTCAGCTCAATGTCCAAAGGCACCACGTTAAACCACAGTCCCTTTCCCAAGTAGGAGGAGGTCTCGTGCTTCATTTAGTTTTCTGTCAAGAAAGAAAGAGAGCACAAATGATTTTGTGGTGATTTGATACTGAAAAAGAAATACTTTGCCAATTTTCAGCCAGCTTTGTATAATTTACAATGTTGGTAGTATATGCAAATGAACAATGTTTAAGTTCCCTTCATGGTTCCTGCATTGGAATAAGTCTCCCGGCATTTCGCGCCATCCGGTGGAGTTTTGCTGGCAAATCCAGGTAACACTAGCGGATTTACTCTGTTGCAGGCAACATGGAGAAAAGGTAAACTTTGTTCGTTTGCATATACTACCAACATTGTAAATGATAAAAAGCCAGTTGAAAATCTGTAAGGTATCTCTTCAATAAAAGTTGATGTAAGTGATATTCAATAAAAGAAGCAAGGTAGTTACCAAACACAAAGTCACACCATCTTGGCCCGGTTAGGCCCTTCATTCGCGATTGTCTCAACTTTTTCGTTGGTGGAGGTTGTGGTGGTTCAGTAGACACTATCCCAGGACTTTTGTATTTGCCTTTCTGCCTCCCCATTGGCATCTCCTCCAGCTCCTGGACTGATTTAGGTGCAGAACCTGCTAGCTCTCTTGAGGCAGTCCTATTCATGCTCCTTTTTCTTTCAGTTTTCACAGCTTTAACAACTCCTACCAGTTCCCTCTCCCTTCCCGCAAAAAGATATGCAGACGGTGACCCATCATCCAGTGTCACAGTACAGGAGTCCCACTCTTCCTCAGTTGATTCATTGTCTGGAGAGTTTATCTTCCTCAGAAACACCCGGCATTCCTTCAGTGTCTCAGGACTCCAGGGTTTTGAGCAGAGGTGCTGCTCTTTGGGTACATCCACAGCCTCCTGTGTTTGGTCAACAGAACTGGTGGCGGATCTGTTTTCCAAACAGGCAGATAACTGATCTTTTGGTGATCTGTGCAATGCTTTACGTTTTGGTTGTAGTGCAGTCACTACATGTCCATTTGAAAAACTTGCAGCTAGTTGTATGTTTTTCTTATCCTTCTGCCTCTTTTGCCACCTCTCCCTTTCTTTCCCGGTTATGAACCTTGTCCTTGCTCTTGATAAAGTGGCCTGGTATTTGCCAAGTGCTCTGCTTCTCTTCCATTGGGCTCCTTGATTGAACCTGCCTGTTGGAAACCTGGGCGTAAAAAGTTGTCGCCTAATATTATGTGTTGAAAGAGGTGCCTTATTCCTCTTCCTCAGCCTTCTTTGAGCCTGTCGATGTTGCAGAGGACTTTTTGGCACAGTTTTGGCAAATTTCTTGATGTGTTTGCGGAGTCGCTCTGCCTGAGGACTGTGGCACACACTTTTTTTATTGGCAGAACGAGGGAAGTGCATAAGTTCATAAGGATTACGGGAGCTTGCTTTCTTGACAATAGCCAGAGACTGTGTCTCTGTGGTCTGCATAAACCAGGAGCAGAGCTGTTGCATGCTACAGGACCTTGGTGTGTTAGGAGGACAGTCGAACAGCGATCGAACCACAGAGGAATGTTTTGAATTCCTGGTAAATGAACTGTTGCCTTTAGTGTCCGATTTAGAATTAAAGGCAATTTCTTTTTCTTGGTTCTCCACATTGTCTGAGACCCAGGTGTCAGAGATGAGTCGTATTCGTCTGGCAAGCTCCTGGTTCATTGTATTTTTCTCAGTGGATGCTGCCCACCACCTTAGCGTCTCTTTTGGGGTAAAGATCGAGTCTACAGACACCCGTCCCACTCTAGTCAGGTCCTGAGAGATGTTCTTCCTCTGTTGTCCACAGAGCCGTCTTCTCTCCCCTGAAGTTTCTCCACTGCTCTGTTGTTCCCCCTGTCTTCTTTCATTGCTGGCCTTGTTCAGCAGAAGTTGTTTAGAGCGCCGTAGCAGAGCATTACTGTGGCTGTATGATCTTGAGTTGGAGGTGGCAACAGCGTGCAGAAAGTGGATTGAGGGCTTTCTCACTCTCACTGAGTGACGCACTGGTACAGTCTGATTTGTCAGTTTGTCTTTACTTTCATTCACTGATTCTATCCCTTCCTCTGTTTTACTGCTTTTGTTTGCTAATGGACGACTGATTGTCCAGGGCTCTTTGGGAGATTTGAATTCTGGTAGAAGTACTTTCTTATGAATTAGTGACTCAGGAGACTGCCGAGTATCCTTATTTATCTGAATTTTACGTTGCCGAGGTGACACTGTGGTAACTGTGACTGAGATTCCAGAGATTTTAACTTTTGCAGGTCTACCTGGTTTCCTTGATGGTACAGAATCATCCCGCTTCTGACACTTGATGTTACCGCTAGATTGACGGGCAGACTCTTTCACAGGGCTGACAAATTTTAATTCCTCTGAAAATTCTGTTGAGGCTGTTTTGATGCTACCTGAGCTCGTCTTAGAGTTGTGCATTAATATGCCACTTTTAAGGCCCACTGATTGCAGCTGGTCAAAGCCCTCAGACACCGTTCGTTTGTTTCTCCTTGAACGGCCGTACACTACGGTTATTTTGAGGTTCTTGTTTACATTCTCCTCAACTTCGGATGATAAAACAGATTTTCCATTTATCATTTTTGCCCCAATTACTGAATCTACAGCTTTCTGCTTGCGTGGTCGACCAATTGGCCTCTTCACTTTTTGCTCTAGCTGTGGTCCTAGCTTCTTTGGTCGGCCTGGACGCCTTTTTGGAGGAGTGGTTTCATGGAAAGATAGCAAGTCACCTGGGGATCTCTGGCTCTCAGTTCCAGCTACACGCTTAGTTGGAGTACCTTCGCCTGATCTTCTGGAACCTATTCTAGGTGATGAGGAAGCTGACTTGGGTGTTGAGGAGGCAGACTTGTGTGGTGAAGTAGCAGACTTGGCTGGTGAAGAAGCAGTCTTGTGTGGTGAAGTAGCAGTCTTGGCTGGTGAAGAAGCAGTCTTGTGTGGTGAAGTAGCAGTCTTGGCTGGTGAAGAAGCAGTCTTGTGTGGTGAAGTAGCAGTCTTGGCTGGTGAAGAAGCAGTCTTGTATGGTGAAGTAGCAGACTTGGCTGGTGAAGTAGCAGACTTGGCTGGTGAAGTAGCAGACTTGGGTGGTGAAGTAGCAGACTTGGCTGGTGAAAAAGAAGATCTAGCAGGTGAGGTAGAAGACTTTAGTGGTGAAGAAATAGATTTTACTCGTGAAGTAGTAGACTCAGTGCTCTGGCTTTTGTGTTTCTTAAGTGTCCCTGACCATGACGACTCTTCACATGGGTCAAAGGACTCATCTGCTTGTCCATTAAGACCAGAGCCTGCTGATTTGAGACTATATTTGATTCCTTCCTTATCCTTTACTGGTGATACAAACATGAGCTTAATTGGACTTGTGTACTGGACTTGGGAGTTTTGAGAGTTTTCCCAACAGGTAGCTGACTTAATGGTGTCATCCATATTTAATGGGTTTTTGGGAGTTCTTGAAGCTGTCTGTGAGTACTGTGGTCTTCTTGGAGATGATCGTAGCCTTCCAAAAGGTTTGGAAGCACAGTCATTGCCATATGTCATATTGTCCAGGCTGTGTTTTGTAGGACTCTTCTCTTTGGCAGTCACAGTTTGTGGAAAGACCTGGTTTGTGGAAAGACCGTTTGCCTCTTTGTAAGATGGTCCACATTGTTCTGTATGGGTTGATTCAAAGGCAGGCTTCCATGTGGGATCAGGTGAGGACAGAGGGACTTCACTTCTTGAGTCAAGCGGGGTGTCCTTAGCATCTGAGTCTTTGGATAAGACATCCAGGGTGCTAGATGTCAAAACGTTGTCCTTTCGTGTTCTCTGGTTAAAGATGCTTTCAGAGAAACATGCAACAAAGAACATCTTCCTGGGCTCTGTGACATAGGAAGAGAACCGGTGTGGAGGGACTATATTTCTCCTGGATCTCCTTGCCTCCTTGGAGTGGTGTGATTGACATTTCTGCCTCTGTCTTATAAGATTATGGCAATCTTTACCTGGTCTATTTTCACTGTCAGAGCCCTGAGCTGATGGGGCTTCTTCATGGTTCCTATCACTTCTAGCACTACTACCCTTACCATATTCTTTACAGGGCCTGCCACACTGTTTTGCTGGGGTTGCAGTCAGTGTCATCACCTGTGTTTGTACACTGTCATCCTTTGAGCCTTGTTTGCCATACTTGTTCTGCAGCTCAAGGATGGGGATTTGAGTGCCTGAGAGAGTAATCTCCTTTTCTTCTCTGGATATTTCCCTTTCTTTCTCCTCTGCTTTAATGATTTGAACTTCCTCTGTTACTATAACTGTCTGTATCTCCTCTTTTACTTCATCCCTCTCACTTTCTGCAGTGAAAATGTTCAGTGTTCCCTCCCTAACGCTACGATTCTCGACAGGTTCTACACCTACTTCAATTTCTCTTTTCACTAGGTTTGAATCTGATGAAGTGTGTAATGTAGATACAGTAACATTTCCATCTTTCACTCTTGGCCTCTTTGCTAGTGGCACCTTTCTCCTACTGTAGGACTGGTCAAACATGGCAAGCTCTCGTTTAATTTGTAAGGTATGCCTTCTGGTTGAAGCATCATCAGTGGGTGTTGCCATAGCAGCAAGGACTTCTTGACGACGACGGGAGCGGGTATTAGGTGACTTGGGCTCTTTGCTATCATGGCGATTGAAGAGCTCACTGAGATTGTAGTCACTAGCACTGCCTGTGTGAAGCACTGTGGTGATAATTTCTGTCAGATGGGCATCGGCATTAAACTGCAAGTTTTGACTGGTTGAGGGACACTGTGGCTGCTCCTTTTCAGAGACATTAACGGCAGTGGAGACCAGAGGTGGGGGGTCTTTCTCTATAGGTGTGATTGTCTTCAGTTTCTCACTGAAGCGATTCACAACGTCTTGCAGTGAAGTCCCACCTGGGTTCTGCTCAGCCCGACCAGTTCTTGGGGTCGGACACTCTCGCTCCTCTTCTATAGCTGTATCCACATTTGCTTCCTGGTGGCTTGCATTGATAAGTCCATCTTTAACCATTACGTCAGCTTCCTCCTCTTGTCTATGGTGAAGGAGGGAGGGTGGCTTTTCATCAGTTTTCTTATTGATGTCTGAGGGGATAGGGGACAGAGGGGGAGGAGAGGGGCTCTGCTCTCTCTTCAGGACAGGACAGGGAGGATCCCCACCTCTAACCTCTCTTTCTATTGTGTTCCCAATCTGCGTTAGACAGGCATGGTTTGAATAACAGGGACAAGAGTGGGGGTTGTGTTGGTTACAGCAGATCGATGAGGAAGGGCATAAACTAGAGGAGGAAGTGCACAGTGAAGGGGATTTGGATAACGAAGGAGAGGATGCAAATGAACACATGTTGTTGATACGACCTACAGCCAGGCTTTGGCAGGAAATGCAGTGCAGCCTCTCGGGGCAAAGAACAGTGTAGGTTTCCATCCTGGATCTCTGCAAACAGCAGCAGTTTGAGACCAGAGGAGCTTCAGTTTTACAGTCTGTTAAAGGGTAGTGATGGATGCTAGAATTGGACTTGCAGTCTCCTGGATGATGCATTGTGCTGCCGTGACCTTGATAATCACAATCAATTAAAGGGTAGAACGGGCTGCTGTTATGGGCTTTACATTCACTACACAGGACTGCATTAGGGGTAACATCCTGTGGGTTTACACCACAGTGACAGCAGTGAGATTCAGTTTGACCTACAGGTCTGTGATTGAGAAACAACAGCAATTTTTCCTGATGTGCCATCTTCAGGATCTGGTAGAGTAAGGAACGGTGTGATGGGCAGAGTAAGCCGAGTACAGCCTCCAATGCAGAGCTCTGACGACACTTTGTCCCACGCTGTCCCAGATCTCCCAATTCTTCAGTAAATGATGGCAGCTGGGAGCTAGAGGCAAAAATAAAAAGATGAGGTTTTACTCATAGCTGAGCTGTTTCAAATTACCAACAACAAATAAGTACTTCCATAGTCTGATTATGTTTTAAACAACACTATATATATGATAGTATATGATTTCCACCTCATCCATATGTGAATATTCTGTAATCCTGACACCTGTTATATGCAGCAACATTTTCTGACTTTAGAAGCAGTACCAAAAAGACATTGTGGTAGACAGCAATTCACACCACTTCAACGTTTTCCACCACACTTATAGCTAACAATGTTATTACTCTTTTATCAATTAGTTGAAGTTTTTATTATAACTGTATTATAAAAGTTGTTTGTAGCACGTGCAAAGAAGAAAAATAGTTATTATTCATAATATGCACTTGCTAAAAATGAATGATATCATTCCTATATCAGTCCTCTGGTGATGAAATGACACTACACATCAGTACAATAGTACAAATTTTGATCGCCTTTTGCTGCATAAATAGCCACTTTTATGTAAGTGCACTCTGAACTGCATTAGAAAGTTTTGTGGTGGACAGAGCCAATATATTACCATTTTCTAGCCAGGATTGCCATTGTTTTGTTAAACCAGCATGAAAAAGCAGCTCTTTGAAAACATTAACAAATTAAAAAACAATTGTTTAAGTAAACTGTTAATAATCTGCAACATCCAGAAACAAACCATTATGTTAGTAAAATTATGACAGGCAACTGATTAGAGAACTGTTTTATTGATGAGTTGCTGAAGGCAAACGATAACATTCTGCTAAAAGCAGAAGTAACGATTGTGAAAACGCTTAAATCAAAATGTGTTTTTCGACAGCACTTTCACCAACAAACTAACAGCTCAAAAAAACCTCAAATGTTCGAATCAACTAACGGTTAAATAAGGTCCGATGAGTGATTTATTTCACTATAAAAGCAATTCACTGATTCAAGTAACATTAAAACTTGATAATTTATAGAATTTCCAACAATTTAAGTACTGTATATGCCCAAACCTTGTCATCATTCAACTGGGCTGGATGCAGTGTAAGAGTGTTTTCTTTAGTGTTACTGTTGAGTTTGTTATAACCAAATTAGTTATGTTAAATTCACTTAAATAATTTCATTTTAACATGAGCACTAAACAACCACAATAGTCAGGGGTGTCATTTCAGGACTAAATAAATTATATATGCTAACATTTAGAAGCGTTCATGCAGTTGTAGCAATACACATTTCACATTGCATCAAAGTGCCCCATTACAAATCAAGAACTACAACAATCAAACTAGTAAAATCACAGTTCTGAAACACAATCAATAAATAAGTATGCAGCAACAACACAAAACAGGTTTCTACGATAAAAATGCTTCTTATAAATCATAGTGCAATAATTGATTTATGCATAAATAGCAGATTTCTGTTAAGTCGTTTCAAAGATTTGCCACCAGTTCAGTCAAAACAAACAAAAAAGCCTTAAACTCAGTTTGAAAACAAGCCCAGGTGTGTTAGCAGAATATACTGCAATTGAAATTATACAATGGGAAAAAAAACACAAAAAAACTACCACTCTATAGGTGTTTAGGCTTGTTTACAAACTGGCCCTTTGATATAAATAGCAGATAATTCCCAGAGTAGAGACATCATGCTGCACTATGCTGTAGCCCCAGACACAGGCACTGCGTACTGTTATGAGCAAAGACATTCAGGAGCGGAGACATCAATATTTGTATAGTTGCCAAAGTTACAAAGGTTGAAATGCCAAACAATCTGACCAAAAAAGCTTTGAATCTTTTTTTTACAGCTTTACAATTAACCTTAAAATTACAAATGACACATACAAATATAACCAACGAGGACAAATGCTCGCACCAAGAATCCTGATGCAAGCTAAGAACATGGCAGATCTCCTGTAAATACCACAGGGAAGAATTGAAACCATTTTTTAAAAAAATCTTTCACACTCCACCAAACAGCTGACTGACTGTGTAATAATTTACTTGAAGAAGTTTAGATGTTGTTGATGGTAATGAATTTACACTTAGGTGTTGCTCCTTGAGAGACAAACTGCTCCTAAGTGTTCCTAAGCTAATAAGAGACAATAGTCCAGCAGATTCAGTATCATAACACAGAGGCCTTGATGTGAAACCTGACACTGGGCTATAGGCAGATAAAGTTCAGAGGTATATGTGGCAACGAGGTTAGAGAGAAAGAGAGACACAGGCAGGCTGACATCACAGCAAAACAAATCCAAGCAGCTTTGTGTGGGTAACCCTGAACTGCTGCTTTGGTAGTAGCACTGTTAATGGAAAAAGGCCCATCTCAGCGACAGACATGAGTGTAGACGCAACATGTAGCCATTCCCCTAGACAAAGAAGCCTGTAAGCCTTCCACTGAATCAAGCCATTTTCACACTGCCAACTTTCTTCCAACAGGAACTACTGTAACCTCCAGTAGCCTACACAATCAACCCTCAATAACGTTGAACCCTTTCCATACACTAAATTCTAGTTGAAATGAGCTTCTTTGTTGTAGCTAGGCTTCTTTGTTCCAGGGAAACGGTTGAGTAAAGTTTTTAAAGCAGCAGTCATGTATGAGGTTTACAGTAATACAGCTACAGTAGCAGAATTAGTAAATATCTGTGATAATAAAAGAACATCTTTCACAAACAGTACACATACACAATAACATACATTTCCCAAGCTTATCAGTGCACATTTTAAAACATGCTGCACAGTTGCATTCCAACTACACTCAATACAATGTTCAGACTAGCTCGCACAGATAGAGGAAAACTATGTGGACACAAAATGGCTTTCTTAAGCTAATCTCTTCAACATAAACTCATAATGAAGATGTAGCCACCACAGCAGTTTTTACTGTACAATCTCCCTGTTTGTAGAGGTGTCTACCAGTAGCAATGAGTTTTTAATCTGTTATAATGGCTCTAAGTCACTTCAGTAGCCTAGGTAAAATACCCAGAGAGATAGAAAGCTGCAAACGACAATCATCAATGCTCCATTAGCGAGGAGCTTTAAGAATTGAATCAAACCTGAATAACCTAACAGCTAGCAAACATGAGAGTCTCACTTTTTTTCTGGGCTCTAAGAGGTCCACAGCTGCGTTTCTCTTACTTGATCCTGGGCAATCTGACAACAATCAATGCCAGCTTTTCTCCTTGAAGAAAAACTAAATCATATGAACATGAAAACAAAGAACTTCCTGAAGGTCTTTAAGGATAAACTGTTATTTTACCTGTTATTACCACAAATCCCCTAACAAGACCAAAAGTGGACTAAAGTAGCAACGTTATAGTCACATTTTGTGCAAACAGTGTGCACATCTGTCACTTTTCCAATCAAATCAAAAAAACTCATGGCAACCGACAATTTCAATATATCAGGCTTTGACCACACAGGCCATTCATGTTCGTAAGATCAAAGTAATTTTTAGTTTTCGTCTTTTCATGGAATTTGTTGATAACAGTAAACAGACAGTGCAAGCCATATCCTTTAAGATCTTTTGGCTTTAGTGATAAAAACTGAAGCTACGAGGAGTTTATTGAGTTTAGCAGCCCCTGTGAACAAAAGCTGCAATGAGCACCACTGCCTCTTAAAAAATGCTGTACCTCGTAGCTGCTTTAATCAAAGCCCAGGACGAAGCTAGAGAAATAGCTAAAAGTAAGACTATCACATCACATACATGTAATTTAAAGACCTGAATATCGATATCCATGTATTTTGTAAAGGCATGTGTTGTGTTTTAACAAGTGTCTCCAGAAAACATTTATCTTGTAAGAGGTGATGAGTTCATGTGTTGAGGAGTTATAGAGGCGTTTCATGGTCTACAACCTCTTTGCGTCAGCAGCTGAGGCAAGAGTCCCTGAGTTAGTGGAACCGGTCATGGTACCAGAACCAGACGAGTTGGAATTGGATGAACAAAAGTTGGCAGATTTCTTCTTAGGCGGGTTCTTCAGTGTTCCAGTACGCTCCTTGACTTTGTATTCCAGTGTGCTATGAGGCACCCCATAAACCCCCTGGGCCTTGGACACGCTCATGCGACCGCCCATCACCATAGTGATGGCCTCTTCCAGCAGGTCGTGGTCGTACTGGCGGTATCTCCCTCGTTTCTTTCTCGGTTGTTTGTCTTTATCCCGGCCGCCTGACCCCTCTTCTGAATCATCCAGCGAGGATCCGCGTGGTCCCAGGCGATGAGGTGACTGGTTGGCAATGCCCGGACATCCATGTGGTAAGAAAGGACGTCTGAGTTTGAAGAGAGATGAAGGTCTAGCAGTAGCTGTCGATGACCTGGCAGTACCCTCTGTTGATGAGGTACGTGGATGTAGGTTTTCAACCACGCTGCAATTCTCAGCTGGGATCGATCTGTTATGGTCAGACACAGAGCGGACCTGAGGAATACGCAGGGACGTGGGTGGCTCCAGACTGGGAGTGGGGCTTGGTGGGGGCTGCAGAGCATCCCTGAGCTGGGGAAAAGAGTGGGGGAGGGTTTTCTGTAGACCACTCGGCTGATAAAAGGTAAGAGAGGATGAAGGGACACTCAAGTCTCCATTCTCCTCTGCAGCTCCTCCAATTTCTGCCCGCTCTGCCCACGCCGCCACTTTCTGCAGAACGAGACGGGCTTCACCACCCAACATCGATGACATCACATTGTATGATGTCACTTCATCCTTGAAATCTTTGCTTCCTGGTGCAAGTTGACGTAGCATCCCCAGCCTTCCCTCAGCCCAGCCGTCCAGACCTTGCCTCAGGGTGTGAAGGGGTATTCCATAAAGCAAGGCGGCCCGCTGCTCATGCAGCCTCCCTGAACGTATATCCTTCAAGGCCTTGGACAGCAACCCCTCAGACAGCTCCAAGCTCCTCTCAATGTACTCCTCCTTCTGCCTGCGCTGCCTCCTAGGGATGGGAGGACCAAACAGCAGGGTCAGGGTGGAGGTGATGGAGGGGGTTTGATTTTGGCAAAGGGGACAGGGGTGGGGGTGCAGAGCGAGGGGTCCACTCCTTTATGCCTTGTGTTGGTAACATCACTGCGACTTATGTTTCATGTCTGTCTGTTTCTGGGCCCTCACACACACACATTCTTTGTGTGTGGCAAAGCCTCTTCACGTCCAGGTGGGACAGACTGTGAATGGCTGGGGTTACTTTGGCGCTCACACACAACGCTTGTATACACACAATGCTTGAAGGTTGAATAATCAAACTCATCATAACTGGACCAATAAAAAGGGATGTAAAATTGTTGTGAGGTACTGCAATGTCCTCCTCATTGTACAATCCTGAGCTGTTGGCAAATGTTATAATACAGTGCCATTGCTGTGACGTTACCGCTCAAGAGATAAAAGAGTCAACCCCATAGAACTAAAACACCAAGCCTACTCTTAATAATGACCAACAATGAACTGACCCAAAACGCTGTTAAACAAAGGAGTATGGATATCATTCAGACCAGAGAGTTATTAATTAGTTGTCTTAAATCAAGGAGTGCTGTTAAAAATGACACAGAAACAAAACACAGTATTGATGCTAACCTTCCAATTTTAGCCATGCTATGCACCTACAAGAAAATGGAGTAGACAATAGTGCTGAACTCAGTTAGAAACAGGGATTTCCTCACATGCAAAGTAATGTTTTAGTCATAGTGGGTTCGGAGCAAAAATGCCTCCGTCATGTAAATTTGTTATTGTATTTAAGAAGAACCCCCAGTTTTAACTACTAGTATTGATAGAGCTTCCTTGTGCATTTTGCCACAAGGCTGAATACCACTAAAAATGGATTAACAGAGGCAATTCAATAATAGAAAACTCCTACCCTGAGGCTTTGTGATTAGTTGAGGATGTTGATGAAGTTGCTGAGCAGGCAGAGGTCCTGTTGGAGAGGTCGAGCACGCCATCTGTTTCAAGAAAAAATTATTTGAACTGGGTAGGGTTTGAGTTACAGTGCTATCAGCGGGTGTCCATGTTGAAATTTTAAAAACATTTGAAACTGGAAATGTTGGCTTTCAATTCACAGTGTGCTTGATGCTTTCCTTACCTGGTTCATGTTCACTCTCTTTCTCCTCCTGGGTTCGGTTAACCGTGAGGTCCAGAGGGGCATCTGATGTCTCTGACAAAGGTGATGAGGTCCTTGTTGTAACACCATTTTTACTGGTGTGGAGTAGGCACTTGGACGCGTACTCCATGGCAAACTGATGTATCATCTTCTTTATCAGCTCCTGGGCAACCCGAGGGATGTTGGCATCACAGCCAAGGGGCACATCTAATGAAGAAGGCACAACATGCAGATAGAAGTTAAAAAAGGAGAGGATTCGACTTGTAACATAACCATAATTTCCATTATTCCTATAGGACAAGAAAATTATCTTGCAATAAATCTGTTGTGATAAAAACATCTGTTGGTCCAAACACGTTAGCAGCAAAAGCAACAAGTCAGGGTCCCGACATAACTCATAAAAGGTTTATCCAGGGCCGTCATACTAAGGTTTTGGACATACCAGGGTTCAATGTTAATGTTTTTTTCACTTGCCTGGTTGGGCAAGTGGTTCAGATATCTACTACTTGCAATTAATCTAATTGCCCCTATACAAATTGTTTTATTTATTAGCGGCTATCAAATAACAACAAAGACTTAAGTTAATTGTCATGTTAAGGCTAATCTTAAGTAAATGAATCAGATCAGGATCGTTTGATCCCAGGAGGCAAACAAAAATATTCAGTTTGAGACACAATACACAGTTTTCCAACGAATATAAAATCAAGCGACACCTTGAGTCAAATAGACAAGCTTTGGCCAAAGAAAATAAAGCCAAGGAATTTCTCTTGCATCTAATAGACAAGTTTAGTGATTCTATGACAACTGTGGAGTTATTTCCTGCAGTCCAGAGCTGTTAAACGGCTCTCCAGTAGTCAGGCCAGTGTGCTCCTGTCTGCTCACGACTTGCGTGGGCCGCCCTGAGCGGCCAGCCAGTGGCTGAATGTTGGTTAACGCTAGTAAAAAGGCTAACGTCAACCAAGACAGAGTTGTAGTTATACAGTTATACTCTAGCTTAGCCTACTCTCTCACCCAAATGCAATATCAGGTACCGAAATTTGGCACCGATTAATTGAACATGAATCGGTACTCCGTAGTGCCAATGTAATTCAGTCGGTGCCTTTAAAAGTCCCAAGTCTGGTACCGAACCCTACTGGCCCAGACAGGCCAGAGTCAGCGAAAAGGGCATGTTTTAAGAAGATGTCTTCGTTTTTAAGACATTTGGCCAATAAAATGCATCGTGATTCGCTGAAATACACATGGGGAAAATACACAACAAAAGAAACTTACGAGGCTATGAAAGGCAACAATACGCCTGGCTAGAAAACAGAAACTGTGGTATGCTTTGTACAGTTTGCCAGTGTCGTGCCAAAAAGGGATGGCCAAAACTGATCATCAAAAGTCTATTGTCGCTGATTGACGATGTCCAGCATGTTAAAGCTGTATTGCTCAGCTTTAACATAACATCTGTTATGTTGTCCTTGTCGGGTTTGGCTAAAAAAGGACGATCATCAAAATCAACTAAGCATTATTTTTAAAATTCACGCACTAAACAAGACTTATTTTAGTTGTAAGGCATGATGGCCTATATATATATATATATATATATATATACACTGTTAATTTGTTTCATTTAGTTTATTATAAAAGTCATCCATACTCGCTCAAATGTTATCATAAATTCTGTCCCCTCCTCAAAAATATCTTAAATTACATGTAACTCTTATCCAGCAATATATTAGGATAATGTCGGGAAACATTCGTCTTTCTAATTTTCTGAAAATCTAGTAGGTAGGGGTGGGCATTATGACCATTCATACCATCACCTTCTATGGTAACTGCACCTAGTATTATTAGGCCACTATGGGCAATTATGTGATTTAATGACCATGACTGGCAATATTAGATTTTTGTATCATTTTTGAACTGATGCGATGGTCTACTTTAACCAAAAACAGACTACCGTAACAATTTCTCTATTGGTTTTCCAGAAATTATTATTATGATAATACTGTGATATAAAATGACATGTACTGTGATATTGGATTTCATCCATATCACTCACTCCTACCTTCAACTTTGTGAACTACAGGGCTGAGTTGCAAATATGGAAGTTAGCACCGACCTCATCTAAGCTGAGTCACTGTGTCATTTACTTTCACATCTGTAACTCATATCAACCTTGAAAGCAGTCCAATGGTAACAGTCAGTTTTCTGGGGAACCCTTGGTATGACTTTTTTGGGGTGAATTTCAAGAACGGTTAGTTGCAAGAAATTGTCCCTTGATAAACTGTTGACAAAAAGGTGTTTTGTTGTCTGGTTCATCCAGAGGAACAGGACATTGCAGGTGAAAAGATAAATCAAATGTAATGTTTTAACAAATAAAATTCAATTAATCTCCATTGTATTAGTTTGGCGGCAACAACATCAGAAGAAAGTATCTGCATAGCAAATACATTATTATGTGCAAAATTGGGATTTGACAATTTGGCTACAGATGCACTCATGAAAGTCTGTGGACAGCTAGTGAAAGTACATAAAAGTGGTAGTGGCAAGGCAGAATACAAAAGTAATCTAGAGCCAAAACAGACCAGTCCTGTTTTTCAATCACACTGAGTACTGTTATTGTTACCACAAATGATTCTATTTAGATAGCAACTGAATAGCCACAAGGCGGAAGCTGATAGCTGCGTGCCTACGACAGGAGCTTTGGTGTATCATAAGTTGACACGTTTGTGCCAAGCTCCACAAGACGGAAAGACACCTGACTCACCTTTCTTGTGAAACACAGCTTGGAGGAACCTGTGTGCTGATTGGCTGCTCTCAGAGATGGTTGGAGCCTGACAGGGAGAGTAATCAGAGGGGGAGGAGAGGGGCGACGTGGCAGCAGGTACATGATCCTACAAGCAAAAAAAAGAAGAGAAACGTTACTTTACTGGCAGGTTTTACTATTATGAATTTAGTATATACTATAATATTCTATATCTTACATGAAATAATATAACTATCACCAAGGCTTTTTAAAAGCTTAGGACAACTTAAAATGGCTAGTCCAATGAAAGATACAATATACAAAATACTATAAGTGGATTATCTTGACGAGGACAATCTTACACTGAGTTTGTCCAGGGGATGGTTGCAGAGTGAACATAGAGAGCAACTTGCTTCTGGGGACCAGTCATCGACCTCTTCAGGTTCACAGTCTGAAAGACACAATATCACATAGCCAGGCATTCATAAATTAGGGTACATCAAGGATCAAACAGCCTTCTACTGTGGACACAATACAGAATTTGACAAGAAGCAGAAGTGGTTTTCAAACTGCAACATCACACCAATTCAAAGCCAAGAGAACACTTGACATGTTGCTGTCATTTTGTCCAACCCTAATATGACAATATATACCCTAAGGTGATAGATGTGTGTCAGCCTAGATTTTACTAGCAGGTAACACTTACTACAAAGGCACTTTGAGAAAATCCTATGCACGGTTATGTCGGATCGCATCATTTATAAATTATTTCTCAATTGAATTTCCAGAAAATGCACATGTATATATGTGTGTGTGTATATATTCCGATGGGGGACAAATTAAAGGAAAACCTGAATAAAAGAGTGGACAAACATCAAATATAGATGCGTCCGTGCACCAGGGCTCACTGAAAGTTTGGTGAGTATGAAAATAATGTTAACAAAACACTACTGCCTTTAGTCACCAGATCTCAACCCAGTTTTTCACCTATGGAAGATTTTTGTCTGACTATGTTTTTTTTTTTTATCTGCTGTACTCAGGTCTCTCTTGCAAAAGAGAAGTGTTCATCCCTCCCATAGAGTTCCTCAGACTTGGCAAGGAGCACTGAAGCAGTTCTGGAGACACTTCATGCTGGTTTTTCCTTTAATTTGTCAGCCATCTGTATATATCTGCACTATATACTGCAAGTTGATCGTTGCAATGTTCCGATACACTTCATTTTAAAGCTGACTTGATTGGATTCAATTTTGCTACACTTACATGTTATTTTCATGTTTTATATTAATTACAATTGATTTTCATCACCTTTACCTGAATTAGGGGTATTACATGTATGAACTCTGACTGAGAGAGCCTAAAAGATTCAGACCAAATCTGATTTCCTCAAAAAGTATTATGACAACTACTAGGGACAGAATCACCAAAAATAATATTGACTGCCACACAATGGGCAGTGATGCACAGGACAACATTTTGGACTGTCCCTACAGATGCAATTTTTATGGAGAAACTGCTTACTGGATGTTATGCACCTTCCTTTTTGGTTTCATCTATCTAAATCCAGGATTTTCACCAATGCTACATGCCTTATTTCCTTGCAAATAACATAAATGGCAAATTTGCTAATCGCTTAACTGAGGTAAGGTCAATTCTGCCATTTTGAAGTGTGGAACAGCAACCGGCGCTGTGAAATGCTTTTGTTGTGAGCCAGCTAGTTTGTTAATTTTATTTTCTCTGGCTTTTCAGCAGACATGGAAATCAGTAGCATTACAGCAAAGGGAAATATTTATACATGAGCGCTGTGCGACGTCAGCTGAGTAGGCGGTCCTTCATTGTGGCCCACACATTCATGTACACACTGCTGAAAGAATATGGACACATGCGACCCAGACCACCTCCGAATGTGGCCTTACTGATCGAATCTCAATGCATCCTCAATCCGTCTTGGGTGCATTCACGTCTGTACTTAGAGCTGTCCACTTGTGATCGGATCACCCAGGAGGGATGTTAATGCCAGGTCTGAACACGGCCACAGAGACACACAGTAGAGGTACGGAAGACTAGTTTTGAGGTTGCACAGGTATAAATTCAAATATAAAATAGATTTTCAGTTACATGCCAGATTATCTTCTTTTAGCACTAGTGTCTTTGTTCCTACCATAGGGTCAGATGGATTGTGAAATCATTATTTATATAAAAACTGAACGGATTCGAACATAAATGCACTGTTTACTCCTTTCTGAGTAATATTTGCTAAAAACTTCAGTAACCATTTGTTTGGGAAAATTAATTAACCTTTAAAGTGTGTGTGTGTGTGTGTATACACATGTATATATGACACATTTTTTAAGATTTATGTTGTAGGAACAAATGCTACATACAGGGTTAAGAAGTCAGGAGGTACTAAAAGACTAATACATTGTTGGTTTTGTTCATTTCTTGGTTTTCTGTTGAAAATAATAAAATGAAAACTGATAACTCTACACCTACACAAAGTGATCAAGACTTATTTTTAATGTACAAACAACCCAAAAAAAAAAACCCACCATCAAATAAATTGAGGTCGCTCAGCAGCATCGGGCCATAGATTCCCTCCAGAATGCTTTCAAACCCTGCAAGACGAAACAAACAGAAACAGTCCTTCAGTGCTGATTTAAACAAGATGTGCACGCACGAAATGTTTGACACCCAGGTGTATTTTTATGCTTTTGCCCAACTAGTCAGACGGCAACAACACAGACAGATCGGTGAATCGCTACAGCACCTGCGGTCCTTACGATCACCTGGTTAGCAACACGAACAACAAACACGATTCGTGAATCGCAGCAGCATAAACGTAATGCTTTAGTTAGATTTTTCGTTGTGTATATTCAGAGTTTGAGGCCACTGATTAAACGCTGTGACGTTAAACAAGAAGAAACGCGGCTAACTTGGGGCGAGCTAGCCTGAGGTTACCGGCTTCGGTAGCATTAAAAAAAAAAACCAAAAAAAAAAAAAAACAGTGTTCAAAATAGCAAACGGTACGAGCAAACCCGTCACCCGACACCTCCGAAAGGTTTGCTTTCCTCCCACTGCACTGACACGAGCCGACGATCCCCTCCCCCCCCCACAAATAACACCAACAGTAACGTTAGCAGGGCATTAGCACCGCAGACATATATGTCAATAAACACAACCAGCCGACGGTGCAAATATCGGCCCGCCGCACACGACGTGACACGCCGCGACGCCACTGCACGACACCGTCTGGGTCATAGAAAAACAAGTGCAAAAAAAAAAAAGGAGCCATCGCCGGCGAGCGGCGAGTGAGCTCAGAGGGACAAAGAAAAAGGAGCCAACCGGACGGTTAGCCGCGTTAGCGTTAGCACCGCCGGAGCTCCGGGTATCGATCCCGGGATCGATCTCTCCGGGGCTCCTCCGTTTCGTTACTTTTCCCCCCCCCCCTCCTTCCCCCCCACGACAAAATACGAATCTGCACAAGGGGTCCTACCGACGCAGTGTATCAGCGTGTGTCGCCACGAGTCAAGTTCCCGCCGAAACCCTTTCCTTTCTGCCGTGCATTTGCAGCACTGCACGGTCGCCATTCTGCGTGCCCCTCTCTCTCCCTCCGTCTGAAGACAGGAAGCGGCCGCAGCGCCGAGCCGCCTGTCGATCCCTCCGCCCGCCGCCGGGGGGAGGGAGGAGGAGGAGGAGGAGGAGGGGAGGGAGGCTGCACACCGCCGGGGACAGCGTCGCCCTCAGCTCGGTCTCACAGAGTAACGAGGCGCTGCTGTCCGGCTGCGAGCAACACGCACAGCCGTGAAAAATCCTGAAATGAATGTTAAAGAAAAGAAGAATAAGGGTCTGAAGGCGTCGGCCTCAGTGAAGCCGCGGGGGCTGCAGTTGTAAATGTTAATGTTCACAAAGTCTCGGCAAGGACGCCGTTTGATATACAGTATCCAGTGGTGGAGAGTAAGTACATTTACTCAAGTACTACTGTACTGTTGTGAGGCAGGCCTGCTTGTACTTTCCTTTGGTATTTCCATGTTCTGCTACTTCACACCTCTACTCCACTACATTTTAGAGGCAAGTGTTGTACTTTTTTACTCCTCTCCATTTCTAGAGACTTTTCAGATTCAGATTAATGATACAAAATATTATCAATCAATAAATTGTGATGTAATAGGTGAAGATAAGATAATACTTGATTGATCACACATTGACAAGCAGTATATAAGGTAATTTAAATGATCCAAACCTTTACCAGCTGTAACATTAACACATCAATAATTATAATCCAATATAGTAACATACATTATTCTGAAGTGGTCCATTCTGCATAATGAATACTTTTTGTTTTTGTTTTGTTGTACTTAAGTATATTTTGAGGCTTATACTTTTGCACTTTTACTAAAGTACAATTATGAATGCATGACTTTTACTTGTAACAGAGTATTTCTACAGTGTGGTATTGCTACTTTTACTTTAGGAGTACTTCTTCCCCCACTGACAGCATCTATATATCATGTGGTCGTGTGGGTACATGCTCACATGAGCATTTACCATACTCATTAATGCCCATATATGTTCATGTGTAAACACCCCATTGGCTATTGGTATTACACGTGTGATTGGTTGACTTTGTGAATACGTTTGCTGTTTAAATATTATTTGTGTGAGCGTGTTTCTCAACGACCTTGAGCCAAATGATCAGCTTCATGGTTTTTGCTCTAAAGGGAAACGAATGGAAAGAATTGTTCAGTGGACTGCCTCAACTTGTCTGGTCTATTCTGCGGGTGCAGTTATTCCATAAACCCAAACCAAATTTTGGGGCTTTAAAAAAACAGTGGTTTGTGCAGTTTGTTAAGTGCATATTCACAAAAAGTGTGCTGAGTGCTGTGCAGTGGTACTGTATAATACAGTATTGTTTTCACTTCTCAGCAGAAAGTGACTGCCAGCTCCACCCCAGTTCAACCACATGAGGGCAGCAGAGAACTTTAGGTTTTAAGGACAGGTCGCGTGTGCATTACTGCAAGACCTTAGGATGAACAGAGGGGTCATATGTGAAGTAACTTGATGACTTCAGTATTGTTCATCCCATTCTCCAAAACCTTATGAATACAGTTGCTTTTTAATTACATTTTAAGGGTCTGGGGCCAAGTCCCAGACAGATAGGGGCTCCAAATGCCGCAGTTTCATTGTGTGTCAATTTGTAAAAATTCTAACTAATTGCAAATTTGATGGGATAATGCACCACCAAATCATATTGTGATTTTAAATAATGGACTTTAAGGTGGGTTTTGCCTTACCTGGTGTTCTTTTCTTGAAAAGGGCCCAAAATGTAGCTTTATAAAGACCTGGTTTTCTAACAATTTTATTATTTCAGTTGGCACTATGTTTAAATGGCATCCAAATAAAGCTGTGTTTAATTAAATTACACAAATGGACACACAGCAAAGCTGGGACTAGGTAAACCACCATAGGAGTACTTGTTGGTCTCTGGGGCTCTAGGCAAAATATAATTAGGATGCCATGTTCTACTGTCTGCACTTTATTTGATGGGTACACAAATGCACAGAGACTGGGCAGACATGGTTTCAACAGGGGCCCCCAGCTAATTTTTGCCCCAGGGCCCCGTGGCACGTTAATCTTGCTTTGCATCAACTAACGCAGAGCATTAGAAAGGTATAAGAACAACCAACAGAAAAGAGGTTCACGGAGAGTGTGTCAGTGATTGAGTGAAGGACAGAGTCAGCGAGCCCGATTAGAGAACATAGGATATAGAGTTATAAAGAACGATGGAGGGCCGAGCAGATAGGGTGGTGTGATTGAATGTTGAGCTTGGAGGAGGCAGCAAGTGTCACAGGCCCAGGTGGAATTCGTTGTCACGGTGACTTAGAGCGTGGTTGCTGTGGAGATGGTGATGAAAGACGGCGGTCTGGTGAACGGCACTTCTGGGCCAGAGCGTGACCAACAGCATACAGCCCAGTGTGCCCTGGGGACAGAGATGATTACGTGCAGGGTCACCACAGTGCTGCGGGCGTGTCTGTGTGTGTGTGTGTGTACACTTTTTGTTCATGTAAGTATGTGCATGTGCATGTGTGTGTGTGTGTGTGTGTTGTTGATGCACGTGTGTTTGAGTGGTGTAACAATGCAGTCTACCTCCAGTGTGACGGCATACATATATTTAGGGATCGTGAAATGAGCGGCAGCTTAGCACCAAGGTGGTGTTCCCTCTGCAGCAGCCCCGGAGGAACTTTTAACACCTCAGCCACCAACATATCTCATTACTGCAACATCACACAGTCCTAACTGCAGTTAGGGCCATGCAGAGGTGTGTGTGTGTGTGTGTGTGTGTGTGTAAGCCTGAGCATGACTGTGTAGGAGCACACCTGGAACTTGTTATGTAGTTCAGAAGAGGGGCACAGTAGCTACACATTTTAATTTCCTTCAGTTTCACTGCCTCAACAAGTCCAAACACAACACCCAGAAATAGACTGCGTTGACCAACTACCAGGTATTAAATATAACCACAGGATGAAGAAATCAAGAGAACTCATTACACCCAAGAGTCAAACACATCCTCAAAATAACCAAGGCAAGATGAGGACCAACTCATCCATCTTATTTAGTCTAACAATTTTTTTTCACCTCTACCCCATCATGCGTCATTTCGTCAGTTTCTCGCTGTTCCCTGAAGAGGGCAGTGTGGATGATGCTTGTTAAGAGGTTTTCAGTCAATTAAAATTACAGGTGCATTCCATGAGCCCATAGGTTTTTTAAGATGATTAGAACCAGTTATCCATGTGCCATAAAAGAAACACCTCACATATTTAATATAAACAGGATTTAGCTGGTATTAGAAGGGTTTTATTGTTCACACTAACAATTAAAGTGGCTCGGTGGGCTGGCTCGGTATGAACTCACTCTCTGACTATGACGCATGCTGCCCGTTGCTTTTTTCTTGTTTCATCTCGTCCTAAATTCAAGACGTCTTGCTGAGTTTACTACACTTTAACTGAAGGGGTAGAAACCTCAAACTTTTGCACACTTATGTCTGTGGTGTTGATTTTTTTTCTCCCCCAAAGGGTCAGATAGATTTTATTTAACTGCCCTGTGGTGTGCACAGTCCAGGGGGGATCACGTTGAATTAGATGGGGATGGATGAATTAGAAAAAATGCTCAAACAAGGCATAATGTCTGAAAGCTAGGCTTACAGCCGGGCCTGGCTGTTCTTGAGGTGGTGATTTGTGACAGTTGATGGATTGAGTATGCTCTTTGTGCTAATGCTTGGATCCAATAAGTTTAATCATTTGAACATCGAATGAATCAAAATGAGCCGTTTACTGGGGTGAAACCACAGTCACACCAGATTGGTAGAGTCCTGGGTCTCATTGAGTTTTTGGCAGCAACCTCCTGCATAATATCTGACATGGTACAGACGGCCACCACACTTTGAACGGGGCCCTTCAAATGGGATTTCCAAAAATCACTTATTAAACCCTGCTTTGAGAGGCTTGGCATTGTTTTTATGAAAACATATGAAGGGGAGAGGAGTATGAATGCAAAGAAAATAAATATGGAAATGATTACCTGGCTGTTTTTTTGAGCATGTGCACTTGAGTGTCTGCGCATGTACAGTATGTATGCATGAGTGTGTGAGGTTAGAGTCCTGGGGATCAGTATTATGGTTGGAGCATGGCCATTGTGATTACTACAGACTACAGAGGTGCAGTATTCTCATCCCCACAGAATCCAGTGTGAACCCTCACTTCAGCTTCCCATGTCCAAACACACGGCTACACTCACTGTTGTGCAAGCAAATGCATAAAGACATCTGTTTAGAATTCCTGGCCTTAAATGAGAGATGGTGGTCGCTGTATGACATGGTAATATTTATTTGTGATAGAGCCTACGAGATATAACCTACATTATAGAAGCTTTGCTCTGCATTAGAGTGATAAGTTGCAAAATTGGAGGAATAGATGGGGAAGATAAATAGGAAGGAGGAAGGAAGGGTAGTAAAGTGAGAAAAGGAGAGTTTAGCAGGAGTGTGTGTGGACATGCATGCAGAGAGCTGGAGAGATGCACTGCTGTGCAGGGAGACACCAAGCCGCTGCAGATTTGAAGAAGTCTTTCATTACTTCTGCTCCGTCCAGCTGGTTTCAACTGACCCCCCTCACTATCCCACTCTGTCTGAGCTGTCCGTCTTTTGTGCATCTGGGCAGGTCTTCAGGTAAGACGGGGCTCAGTGAGACGTGTGTTGTTGTGTAGGTAAAAGGCAAAAAGGGGCTTGAGGGGCTTATGCAGCACAGGGGCACTATGGAGGATTATTATTAATTCTGCACACAATAATGCCCTTGACTTTGAAGACAAATGGTCATGTCACACACACACACACACACACACACACAAACACTTATCTTGGAGAGGGTGAAGGTGCACTGTGGAGGGGGGCTAGGAGGTGCAGGGTCATTTTAAGTGGAGGTGCATGGGGCCAGACCTCGCCCCGGGGATGATGGGGGGAGGGGGAAGAGAGGAAATAGCCAAACTAAAAACATATGCAAGGTCAAGTGTACTCCTTCATCTAGTATATAATGGAGGAAAAATATATATTTTTTTGTCTGCTTCTTTATTTGCCTGTATTTTATGTATTATAGGTCTGTTTGTCTATCTGTTTGAATTTGTGGCCCAGACTTTGTCGTAAAGGTGAAGGAACACACTGGGTCTCTTTTGTTATCAGTTTGTTTGTTGTTACTTTTGACCCAAGCTTGACTTTAGACCAGCATGTGTTAAATTTGATCCTGTTTTTTTTTCCATCAGAGGAATATTGCCAAACTCAGCCCACATTGTTTCTCAAACCGAGATGTTGATATTTATCCATGCATTGATTTTGTCTCACTTGGATTACTGTAACTCTCTTTTCAATGGCCTTAGCAAGACATCTAATGCTTGTTAACTGTCCTGGAAATGGGCACTCCTATCTCCCATCTTGATTTCTTTACACTGCCTCCCCATCAAATACAGAGTTCATTTTACAATCTTCGTGATCACTTTCAGAGCTCTGTATGTTCAGCCACCATCTATATTAATGATTTACACAGTCTTATATTGCCAGTAGTTTATTAGATCCAGGCTTAAGCCTACAGAAGATTCAATATCATGGCTCCAAAATGATGGAAGATAAAAGAGTAACGCCTGCAAACATGACAAGTGTCATTTTGACCTGCTGGTGATCCAACTGAGATCATAATGCTATCTATTTAAAGCAGCTATAATCAATAATAATAATCACAATGTATCAAATGACAATGTGAAAACAGTGTGACAATGTGAAAGGGATCGCTCCTAGAGATGAACCTACAGAGAATTATCACCTGAATCTGAATTATCACCTGAATCTGAATCCATATTAGACAAAATGTGTGTCTCCCTGCTTTGTTTTGGTTAACTCTCTCTGTAGTGTGCATGCACACACACAAACACACTTACTCCCACCCTGATCTTCAACAATTGGAAAAGAAAACTCAAATACTTTCAGTTGTACTGTGAGAGTAGCCTCAGCTTGTGGTGTTATTTACAACCAGCCTATAAAATCACTGGGGCTCAAGCCACACTGTCACTGGCAGACTCAAAGAGACTGCGTTTTGAGACGTCTGAAGGGGCCCCGCGCTTATCTCGAAGAAAAGACCATGTTTCAATGTGGAGGAAGATGGAAAGAGCAAAAACACCACCTTATAATTCAAATATTTCAGGCAAGTGTGATATTTATCTACTGATAGAGAAATGAAATAGTAGTTTGATATTTGAAGCTCTCAGTGCTCACAGACCACTCATAAATCCAGACAGCTGTCTTCCTGCATGTGTACGTGAGTGTGTGTGCGTTGTATGTAATGCAGTTATGAATCTTCTGTGGGACTCATGTTTCTGCTAAGAGCTGTGACTCGCTGATAAGAAGCAAACACCAGACAGCAGTGAGGTCCTCTCCCTCTGTCTTTGTCCACTAGTTTGTATGCATATCAGCATGTCCACCTTTAGCAAGATAAAAGGAGAGTTGGGAACTTATTAATGCAAATCATCACCTTTATTAATTGTAGATTGTATCATTAAAAGTGAGGGGGGAAACATCAACCTTCAACCACCTCTTTTTGTTAAAAAAAAATTATTTCTTTTGCCCTAACAATGCATGTAGGCGGTCGCTATGAAGCGAGCCAAATACACTCCCAATTAAAGTTAGTCCAAAATAGTTGACATGTTTAAAAGTTACATCAAATGTATTGTAACTAGACTAAGTCTCTCTATTTAGACACAGCAGTGGTTTGAGCTAAATGCTAATGTTGAAATGCTACCATGCTGATTTTTAAAAGGATTAATGTTTACCATGTTCACCATCTCGGCTACCGGTTCAACTGAGGCTGATTGTGATGCCATTCGTTTTTCAAGAATTTGGTCATAAACCAGAGTAAAAGACACGTACCTGATGATAGTGCTATATGAAAAGTTCAGGGATCACCAACGTTATTACAGTTTATTCTGAGGTGGAAATAAATGTAGGCTACACTGTAGGCTACTAAATTTCAATATTTTTAGATTTTTCATTCAAGACATAATCACCACAAATAGCCTACCAGCCTCATGGTGGCATCAAGTGTGTTAGATGCTTCGATATTTAGTGTGAAAACTCTGACCTGCTGGTGACACTAGAAGAAGTGCCAGTCATTAGGATTCATCCACTGAGCACTATGGACATCGGTACCTAATTTCCAGTCCCTTCAAACGTTGAGATATTTCAGTCTGGATCCAAGTGACCGACCAAATAAAAATACATTACAGTAACAAGAAAACTGGATTCATAAAAGTCAAGACTAGCGATGAAATTGTCCCTTATGACAGCAAGAAACAACATATTTCCAGTAATAAATCAACATAGGAAGTACAACAAAGTAATGAATCACATATCTGACAACAATGTCAGTGAAACTGTAACTTCTGTGGAACCGTGTCAGTAACGTTGCTACTAGCAACAGAATGTTCCAACTGCATTATTATACTGCAGAACAGTATTCATCACCTTCTGGGGACACGAGTCGTAAAACACCTACCACGTGGGTGTGCTGCTTGTGTTCTTGTGGGTGCATTACAGTGTTGTTGTTCAGAAAGGTGAGGTAGTGTGTGTGTGCATTCAGTATCACCCAAGACCCAGATGGTACTGTCAAGATGCCCACAATGCAGTGGTAAGCCAGGCACCTTGTGCACTGAAGCAGCACTCACCTCTGACCTCACATAAATGCACCAAAAAAAAAGGTAAGTCCACATGATACTGCAGAGGAGGTGCACACACACACACACACACATTCACTCACACAGACCTTCTTTCAGCTGAAATGAATGTCAATCACAGCGCGTGTTAATGTCAAGCAAATGGGCGTCACCAGTGATATACAGCCGGACCGCAGGAGAGAGGAGGGTCGAGGCAGAGATAGAGAAGATGAGGGTGGAGGGAAAAGGCAGTTAAACAGCTGTCTTCATACATCATCTACCCTTCTGATAAATCCTCTAAACTCCGTACACTTTAACACACACAGACACAAACACACGCCTCTAGCAGTAAATATACTGCCTGCTAAATAGCTGCAATATCTGACTTTGCATGTGTGTTTGTGCACTAATGTGTGTATATGCGTGTGTGCGAGAAGGAGCTCTGAACTCTGTCTTATATAATGCATGTATGTGTCTGTCTGTACGGTATGTGAATGTGTGTTAATGCTCTGTCTCCGAGGTATCATTCTCTTAAAACAAAGAGGTGAGTTTCCACACAGACTTCCCTCCTTGCTGCACTTTCATTAATGCCCTTTTGTCTCTGGTGTCTTTCATGGAAACTTACCCTTGCTCCTGTCTTTCAATTATGCTCCTTTCTGCTAAATATATTAGAAACGGACCCCTACCCCAGACCCACCCCCTTTCTCTGTCTCAGTAATAGAACAAGGTTTATAAGACTCGGCAGGCACGGCTAATCTAACCCACATGCCAATAGTGCTGTGCCCATTCTCTCTCCTGCTCTAATGAAGCTAACACAGACTCTGAAATCTACGCTAGTGTGTAGGTCCTATGTGTGTGTGTGTGTGTCTGTGTGTGTGTGTGTGTGTGTGTGGGAACACCAGACCTGGCAAAAGAAACTCCACCTTAGTCTGGGCCAACAGTGAGACACCACAGGGAGGGAAAGTAGGAAAGTAGAGTTTCTCACTTTAAATCAGTTATGATTTACACACACCCACTCACGCACGCACACATATATATACACATGAACATAAGCTCCTCCACACACAGATGTTTCAGCTAATTGATTGTGAGTGTGTGCTGCGTAGACCCATTGCTCGTGATTGGCTCTAAGTGTGTGGTGTGTTTGTGGCTGACACTAATAGACCACACAGCACTGCTTCCCTCCTTCCCCACCCACACAGACATAATTTAATCAAGGACTGAAGCTAATGCAACTGTTGTGCAGCACTGCTTTATATGGTCATGTGAAAAATCATTTGAAGTTGCAAACAGATGAGGCCTGTGCTTTTCTTTGTGTGTGTCAATGTGTGCATACATTGTGCCATACAATGCGCCCACGGTACACCAGAGAACACATGCCGCGGTATCATGCTGGAAATGTCTGTCAGTGAGTGTGTGAGTGAGTGTGTAGTGACTGATGGAGTATGTGTGAGAGTGACTAATATTGGCCATGTCATCTCACACATTCACGATACCCCAGCTCGCCACCATGAGATCCAGGAAGGACTGCAGGAAACGAGGATGGGATGTCTTTGTGTAGATGTGTGTGTGTGTGTGTGAATTTAAGAGTGAGAATTTTTATAAGTTTGACTGGAGGAAGTGAGGGAAAGGGAGGGGACCTCTGTGGAGATTATTCTGGCACTTTGTCCAAGTATGTTGAATATCTGTGTGTGTTGCATGAACGCATGTATGTACAGCATGTGTGTGTGACAACTGCTGCATGTGTTCATACCACAGTTGGTGAGACATCCTGTAGGGCTTGGCAACACAGTAGGAGGCAGCGTACCCTTTTGAATCCACTGCGTGTGCATGTGTGAGTACATATCTGTGAATGTGTGTGTGTGTGCTGACAGGATTTACTATTCGTCAGTCCATCCTGTCATCACCTCGTAACTCCTGGACCGGCTGGGATCCTGAAAAAAGAGACGGACAACCAACAAAAAGTTTAGTCTTATGTTCATACACAGTAACACAGGCAGACATTTGCTTTATACTATAAAGGTGCGACATCAAAAGACATCATGTCTGACGGGAATAACCCTCCTGACCAAATGGCATACACTAGAACTATCTGTAAGTTAGTGTAGTGCTGCATTCATGCAGTTTCAGCAGAATGGAAAGAACAGGAAAACATCCTGTATTCCAGTTTGGGAGTGTTCATGCATTATTCCAAGATGGTTACCTCTACTCCTAGCCTTCTAACCAAGTCACAATCTTGAAAATCTCTGTTTCGCTGTCTTTGGGGGCACTTAAGGCGATAAGAAATAATTGCAGGTGTGCTTCTGGACCTCACTTAGAGATCCAAACAGTGTCCAAGTCAGTTGTTTCTTTTTCTTTGGATTTGCACTTGTTTTTGGAAGTTACATTGTCTGTAGTCATCAACCTTTTCTTTTTTAGTTCGCCATAGTAACTGTTTACTTGCACCGGAAACAACAGTACGCCGCTTCACACACGTGTGAGTTGAAGAGCAAGTCTGTTGTGTAGCTTAACTGACATGCAGTTTGTAATAATGCAAATGTAAGGGCTTTCATCAGTGGGCCATAGGCTCAGTCACTATTGTGTTACCTCATTCGGCGATAGATAGGGGCTTAACAGACATTTCTTTTCAAGAAATGGGAGATGTCTCTAAATACCTGATATCTATGACTCAGAGGCTGAAGTGAATTTTTTTCCCCACTCGGGTGCTTGTAATTATGTTCTGAAAGACACGACGTCACCACAAGGTTCATTAGTAGCTGTTCTGGATCTTTCAATCATGTCACACAATCTTTCTCAGCAGATTGATTTTGTTCCGTTGTCGTGGAATCATTGAAGTTCAAACTTAAGTTCAATTGTAACTGTATATTCCAGGTTGGCTTAAAAGTTGATGTTGAAAGTTCACTTTTGACTTTGGAACAATACTCAAGAAGTTTAAAGGTTAATAAAAAGTGTAACAGACTGAATATTCAACAAGCCCCATTCCTCTCCCAAACAACTGAGGCAGTTCTGGTTGTTTAGAGTACCAAAAAAGGCATAAAACGACCATTAAGTTTCTCTAAACAACTTGTGCAGCATAATCCAAGTCTCTTGAAGCCAAATGATTGCAATGTGAGTCAAATTGGACACAATTACTCCAATATGTAATATTAATGGAGACAGAGGAGGAGGTTTTTCTAGAGTTTCCACTGACATCAGAGTGAGTATGTAGAGTGACAGATAGTATATAATGAATTCTCATTTCAATTTGCAGAGATTTTTCTCTTGCTAAACATATTAGACGCAGGAATGAGGGTGATCTTGATGTGTGTATGGATGTGAGAAAGACGGAGGGGGAGAGAAAGACTGCATGCATTTGAATGCAGACAGCAAAACTATGAATGCAGTGTTGAACACATTCCGTATGAATATGTTGGTGTGTTGGTCAAAGCTTTGTAGGGAGCCTTCTCCAGTGTAACCTACAAATGTCAGTCGTGTAGAGGCGAGAGATTTGGTTGTGTATGTGTTTGTATGAGTGAGGGCATTTGCCTGTGTGCATGCCCGTGAATTTGTGTGTATGCAGGCTTTACCGATCAGAGTGACTTTCCCGTCTCCTTCTCTGTCTGTTCTTGCAGTCATGATGTGAATACGGCATCAGACCGACAACGGAGAGAGAGACAGAGTGAGGGAGAGAAAGACAGGAGCGTCTGGGGCCTGTCAGTCAGATAGACGGATGGACAGACTGACTGGCTGACATTGAGTCAGAGGCATCGAGGGCTGTGATTGGCTGATTCCCCCAGGGAGGTGATGTGGTATTCTGTGGTCATTTTGAGCCTAAGCTGCAGTTGATCCTCTGAATGTCACCAACTGAATATATTACACAAAGACGGAATTTTAGCCGTTTATTATTTCCATCTTCAACACCTCACTGTGAATCTTCTCTACTTTCGTTCTTTAAGCAGCTTTAATCAATGTTTTTATATGAACAATAAATCACATGACTACTTGTAGGTGAAAGTTTTTTTTTCATAGTTTTATCAAAATTTTTAGGACATATATGGATCAATTGTTACATTTTATCTTTCAATGCCCATTTCTGGACAACTAAATAAAGTAAATAAACAAAAAATAAATCATTTACAGTAAAAAAAAATTAAAGGAAAGGTGTAATTGTTAAATGTATATCCTGGGTTAACATATCCTAAAACAACAAACAAAGCAAGATGTAACATGGTCGAAAATTAGTCCTTGAAGTCAGTATTTTGGAATATCGTGGAACTGTAATTTATCTACTAACATGAAGAAAGACCCCCATGTTTTCTTAAATCTGGCGCATGAAACTCCATTGTACACCTAATTCTTTCCAGTTTAATGAAATGAAGGATATCTCTGATCCATAGAGAATGAGAAGGTGGGGTAGGGGAATTCTACTTCAATAGAATCAGGCGCCTCGCTAGGAGCGTATATAGACCAGCCTTTTTTGGTACTCTAAACAACTAATGAAATAGAAAAAGATTTCTGTCCAGTAACTGTGCAGGGAGGGGCATGACCGAAACATATAAATGTATGTGGTAGAGGTTGAATGACATCAGTCACAAGTTGGGTCAATATTACCATAGATTCTAGCTATACTGACTTTGGTCAGATGGACAAGGTGACGGATTTTACACTCGATCAGCCCGTGTCCCACACAGGTAGATGGAGCGTGAACAAGGTGAAAGATTTTGCCCCACATCTCATCTGGGATTTCCTCTCCTAAATCTTCCTCCGATTGACTCTTAATATTATGTATGGAAGTGGGACGTAAAAAGTAAATAAGATGTCATACCCTTTGTGGATGGAAGTGGGGTCAAAAAGGAGTCAGTGGGTGCAGTCCTTTTGGAAGGTTGGGAAATGTAGGAGTAACATTATGGACAAAGCTGTGGATTACAAATCAATATTTGTATCTAAAGAAATGTTGATTGGGGAGAGAGTATTTCTCAGAAAGCTGTTGAAAAGACGCAAATGTGTATGTATAGGTCCTTTAGAGTACTTATAACCAAGGGAAGATCATGAGGAGAAGGTTCCATCTATCAAAGAAAGAATGAAAGATTGGATTAGCAGCTATTGGGGACTGGAAAATACCAATTTTGGAGTAGGAAAAATGTAAAAGGGCTTTGCCAAGTCTAGGGACTATGTTATTCCAGACAATTTAACACTAAGTTATAAATGTTATTAAAAAAAGAGTAGGGAAAGATGGGTAGATACTGGAAGAGATCATTTTGGGAGAGAGGGCATCTCAAAACAATTGCTGCAAGAGTAGAGGAAATAGTGGTCTTTGGTATTTCTAGTGGGTCAAATAAATGATTAATAGCTGAGGAGTCAGGGTTTTGTTCAGATGTACACAGAGAGGTATAGAACTGTTCAAAGTGGGAGTTAATTTCTATGGAATTTGTTTTCAGGCCCGAGTGGGTCTGAATTTGAGGAATCTCACAGGTTGTTGATGATTGTCGTCACTAACGGCCTGGGAATTTACTTGCCTTACCCCCATGTTCATTATAGGCACATTTGGATTTTAATATTAGATCCTCTACTCCAGCTGAGGTGGGAATGTCAGATTCTGCTTGGAGGGAAAGGCGCTCCTTATATATGTCTGGGGACGGGGAGGCAGCATGGCTTTTGTCTAATTGACTTAATTGACGAATTTGCTTAGTCAGTATGGATAATTGTTTTTTTCTTAAGTTTTCCCACGTAGCACTAAACAAGATTATTTTCCATCTTAAATATGCCTTTGATGTTTCCCACAACAGCGATGCCGAGATCCCAGGTGTTTTATTAACCTGAATGAAAAAATAAATTTGACTGAATACAAAATTAACAAAGTCCTCATTTGACAATAAACGAGTATTCAGGTGCCAAGGGCGAGGATTACCATCATATTCTTAAATACACACTTCCCCCAACTGTCCTCAGTTTAGTGTATTTCAGCACATATTTTTGGTTCACTCTCACACTCTCATAAGCGTTGTTTTGGGCTGCAGCAGACAGTTGTTGACAGTGTATGAAAAAACTCAACTGTATGCTTTCTGCCCATTATCAAACATAAGACAGACACAGTCATTGACTAACTGGGGAACATAGTGGAGCATTTAGCAACTACAGAGCCAGATATTTCCATCTGGAATTGGTAGAGACTAAAAACAAAGCTAAAAGGAGAGTGAATATTGGAGTTACATTAATCAGGAGGCCAGACACATGACTCCAAATAAATCCTAATATTATCTCCTGGATGTGTAAATTGGAAAATGTCTGCTAACAAATTCACCATATCAACTTTAAAGGTGATATGTCAATGATGTGTATACAGCTAGCCTTCACTGCCCCCTGGTGGCAAGATATTGGCTAAAGCAGGTTTTAAATCATTTCCATGGCATTTTGTGTTGTGTAGAAAAAAATGCCTTTCTTTGTTAATTAGATTTTTTGTTTCTTTTTTGTCTCCCTACAAAGTTTTGTGCATGATAGGAGTCAACGAAACATTTCAGACCAAAGAATAAGATGTAAAGCTATCATGGACCCAGAAGATTATTTCCAATCTTTCCTATCTCTCATCTCATACCTTCTCCTCCTCACAACACAAATCAAATGCCCTCCAGAGGCTTGGAGATGGAGGGTTTCTTTGTCCTAAAAGGGAAGCGATAACTGGAGAACCTCAATAGGTTCTGATGGTGGAATTGATAGAGCTTGGAGGGCTTATTCGAACACATGGTTCGACTAATGTCCATCTGGAACTCATCTGAATATTATCTGCATACTTTGGACTTAAAATAGAAACAAGGAGAGATTCTGAGACTGAAAAGTGGAAGGTGAAAAAAAATACTCCTAAACTTTTTCAGTGTTGACATTCTGCATTAATATTTGGTCCAAAATATGTCTGCAACCTTAAGCGTTCACATAGAAGATTCCCTATTGAAATCTTCCACTGTTTATGTGTGTATGTTGCTGTGTAGACGCGCATACGTGCGTGTCTATATGTGTATGCCTTTGCGTATTTAAGTGCATGCTGGCAGTGGAGTTATTGATTTGCAAGGGTGAATGTGTGTTGAAATTCAAGGTGGGCTTTCCGTCTCGTCCGTTCCCCTTGGCTGACAGAGCTCCCTGTAGATCTGAATGCACTCTACACACCCTCTGTTCGCTAATTCATTAGTTTCACTCTCACACAACTATCAAACACCATCATCTGGCATGGAAGTAGCTGCTGAAGCAAGTCTGCAATTTCACCTTTAGGGAGGAAATGCACAATGCAGCATACTAAATGCCATACAGATGTAGAAAGTGAAGAGCTCTCACTTTTTCCTCTGTTAAACCGCAAACTACTGCTGCACTAATGGTATGTCTGAGAGGATATGTCTGGAATATTTTTGTTGTTCATAGTATTTTACAACTTCATTAATATAAGTCACGTTTTATGTGTATTGTATTTGCTTGCACTAGGTGCTATCAAGTGATTAAAATGTATAACAAAAAACATCTACTGAGTTTTAAGTTGTGCAGTAGAATAAAATAGTGTTGTACTCTTCAAAGAAGCACAAAAAAGGAATTTTAATTGGCAAACATCCCATTTTTAACCATGACAGCGGGGTAGCTGGATGAATGCCATTGTTGGTTGGTCCACTACTTTGGTCCTGACTGAAAAATCTCAACATTTGGATTGGCTGTCATTACATTATATACAGCCTTTCATGGTCTCCAGAGGATGAATCCTAGAGATTATGGTGCGAAACTATGTGTGCTGCACACAGCTCAACAGTGAACTAAGATTTTACCCATTTGAAGTAGTAGGATTAGGGGATACTAACATACTGAACAAAGATAGTGAACAAAGTAACCATTATACCTGCTAAACATAAGAATTTAAGCATTGTAACTTTGAGCATGTAAGCATACTAAGCCTACGTACAGCCTCAAGGAGCTGCGAGGATGGCTGTAGACTCTTAGTCCTGTTGATATTTCATAGTGACTTGATTATCAGCTATTGAAATAAAGTGTTGCCAAATTTAGGCTTGATGGGTGAGTCACCTTCCTTCTCATTATCAGTTATGCCCCGCTTCACATTCGTTCCACTTCAAACACTAATGTCAAAGAGTTTCCCAGTACAACCAAAGTCATCCGTGTTGGCCACTGGACAGCTTGACCTCACATACTTTACTCAAGGGCACCCAGGCAGTCAATAGCATTATTTATTGACTTTGCCTGTCTCCCCCAAATTGTCACCAGTTAGGTGCTGCTGCAGCTGGATGAATAATTTAATACTTCCACAGTGACAAACCCCTTCCGTTTCTGTAGCTTCTTTGCATAGGCAATTAAACCCATAATTACTTTGGAAATTGTCTGCATCGGTGTCAAAGATAAAAGCAGGTACAAGCAGTCATTTTTCACATAAGACATATGGAAATTTGCCAGATCTGGCAAGCTTTTTGTAAATCTTCCTCCATGCTTCTAATATTAACTAAAACACCAACATTTCTGGGTAAAAAACACCCAAGGTTAAAACAGTCCTATGATGTATTTTATACATGCTTTCTAGTAGGGCGTAACCCTATAAATTATATAAGATTTCTTGCAAGTCCATTTTTGTATCCCTAGAGACCAAAATGTATCTTCATACAAAACAGGTCACATTAAACCAAGGGCATAGACTTGATTTCAGGAGTGAGGGGAGCACGATGATGAAATTTTGGAAAGTGGAAGTCATGCTCTTGCATTAAACAGCTTTGAAAAATTCAGTGTACCACATTTTTACCTCCCTTTTCCCTCAATTTAGTTTAATTTGGTTAACCCCGCCTACGTTGCTGTCCTTGTTACTCTACATTTCGACAATGCAGACATACCAACCAGTAGGGAAAAAAAGAAATGATTCCACAACCTGGAAGCACCACTGCTGCTTTTAGGGTTTCTGATGTGGTGGATGGTTGCGGCTTACTCACCTGGGTCATCAAAATTTTTCAATCAGTTTGTTACTGTTACCTTAAATGTTCAGGCTAAATTTGTAAAATCCTGTAGCCTACCTTAAAATACCAGTGGAAATTTAAACATCTGCTCTCACGAGTGCCCATTATGCCTGTTATGGTACATCTCCATTTCCTTTTCAGTACAAATATGTATTTCTCCTCGGATTTTGACTTTGCACAGTCATCTGTCACTGTCAATAAAAACAACAACAATGTCACAAGTAAAACCATAGTATGGCATTGTATCTTCTTCTGAAGGTATTTAATGAATCCAAAACATGTCAGTTATTCAGCCAGGGACGTTTACATAATTAACCCATTTGTATTGTCTTTTTATAAATGTTCTTCTGTGGTGTGCTTATTTTCCTCTTTATGTTGTTCTCCATCAGTGCTGCCACCACCTGGGGAGTAAGATGTACATAAATTGGCCAAACCACTGCTTTACGGAGGTAACTGAACCCAGCACTATCCCAGATTCCATGTGTGAAAGGGGGTCTGCTCTCTTTCTTTTTTCTCTAAATGTCTCTAAATGCCTAAATGGGCTGAGTTGAAGAACTTTGGCTTATTCATCTTCCAAAGCTCTCTGTCGTTCTCTCTCAGTACAGGGACCAATAGTGTCACCACCCATAAAGCAGTTCTAAGTGACCTTTTGAATGCTGACCTCCATGTGAACGGTGACCTCGGGCCAGGTTCAAGAGTCACCGCAGCAGCATAGCAGGCCTGTCATCTCATCCACAGGGTTTGCCTGGTTAACCACTGCCCAAGAAGCAGGATGTGTGTATGTGTGTGTTTGTGTGTTCAAAGTGTATGACTGTTACAGAAGAGCTTTCTAAGTGTGACCCACATAAAAGGTCTCAATGAGCCTCAGGACTCCCAACTTACATGCTTAGACACACACACACACACACACACACACACACACACACACACACACACACACACACACACAATAGCTGATGGTTCCCATGGTGACTGTGTTCCAGTGAGTGGGATTTTCCAGGCGGCGTCCGGAACGGGACACTCCAGAGTTTGTCCTGGAAGTTCACTTTGATCTAAGTGGGCAGATCAACCCAAAGGGAGGACAATTCCTGACCCTTTACACACACACACACACACACACACACACACATACACGCACACACACACACACACACACACACACACACACACATACACACACATACACATTTGTATTTCAATACTTGTGAGGATGACCGTTTAAATAATGCATTTCCTAGTTCCAACCCTAACCTCAACTATTATGAATGCAAGTCCAATACTCACTCACTCTGCTTTGGTAATAACTTTCTCTGTTGTTTGCTGCTGGGCAGATAGCATACAGTGTGTTCATCAGAACATTTCACTGAAAAGAGCTGCCTGGTGCTGCTGGAAATAAGAGGAGTGAGACTGAAAAAAAAAATAGTAAAGTTGTGGTCGATAAACCTGAAACAATGAGCTGAAAGTCACTAAAATACTGAGCTGACAGGAACATGTCAAGTGATAATTCTCTATTGGTTCACGACTACAAACAACAGCTTTCATGTTATCATTTGTTTTATTGTTAATATAGAAATAGCAATTAGTGCAGCTTTAACCCTCAAATCTGCATGAGGCAGCTGTCTGAGGAAGTGAGAACCAGACAAAATGTCATCAGTTTACAAAAATGTCCTCATCCTCAAGGTGTAAAACTCAAATTGGGCCTCACAACAATAGAACAGTCACACATAAAGCTGTGCTGGTTGCAGTTGTCTTTATGATGTCTATAGAGAAAGGGTGGACTAGACACCAGTTATAAACCCTCTGTCTCTCAGGCTGACTCAGACACCAGACTTTATAGCACTGGCACTGCTTTATGTGTGTGTGTGTGTTTGAGAGTGCAAGTGTGTGACTGCAGGGATAATGAAAGTAAGTATGTTTCTACCTCGTCCTACTGACACATTTATTATCTGCCTGAAATCTGTGCTGAAGACTCAGACACGCAAGTCTGGCGTTCTCACCACACAAAGATTTAAGACTGGGAAGAGGAGGGCTTGTAGAGCGCGCTCACACACACATGGACCATTATTAAAAACCAAACCAGGTAAAAAAAATTGTGTCATAGCCCATTCTTGACTTTGGAAATAGAAGTTTGACAAAATAATAAAGGACAGTTCACCCCCAAAATCAAAAATACATATTTTTATTCTTACCTGTAGGGCTATTTATCCATCTAAATTGTTTTGGTGTGATAGCCAAGGTTTTTGAGATATTGACTATAGAGATATCTTCTTTCTAATAAAATGGAGGTAGATGGCACTCGACTTGTGGTGCTGAAAGTGCCAAAGAAAAAAACTCGAAAACTTGAAAAACTCCTCAGTGTCTCTTTCCATAAATCATGACCCGGTGACTCGAGCATAATCCACAGACTTTGTTATGAGCAGTTCCATGTAGGAACTATTTTATTTCTACCAAAACTACACCCGGCAACCGTATCACCGCGCTCTGTCATTGCCACTTGGCGGGATGGTTGGGCCTAGAGGAAGCTGGGTGTGTGGGAGCCTGCTGAGCCGCGGAGGCCACGGTATCCGCTTCCAGCCGCCGCAGCTAAGCCTCTTCCAGGCAAGTAGCAGCCTGCACCCTTTGTAACATGGCTCAAAACAAGGTCTGATTTTGGGGTTAACTGTCCCTTTAAAGACAGGACCCCCCCTTTGGAAAGAAAGACTAGAGTGGTGTATGACATATGACAGGCGACAGCTGTGGTAAACCCATCAACGAAACAACAAGAGACTGAGCGAACACAGGTAACAGACAACATGAGCTTTGTAAACACCAGACCAAAACCAGACACAGCACCGACTTGAGAGGGGTCAGAGTCATCGACCAGGAGTCACTGTCAAGATAGTGAAATGTGGTTGAAAGCTCCAGAAAACTCTAGAAAGTGGATCTTATATACCTTTTTTCAAAAAAAACAATTTGACTACCCTTCTAATTTGTGTATGTTATATAAGCCCATATTATATTGTAAGGTTCAGGCTATCATGCACATTATTTTGAATGATACTGTATTTGTCTGGTTCTTTATTTTTAAAGAATATTATTAGATAAATATGTAAAAATGTTGAGGTTTATCAACTGACATGTCAAGTCTTTCAAGTCTCAATATTAATTAACTTAACTCCGGTTAGATATTAGAACCTCATTATTCAGACCTCATAACTTTTCCAATATTTTTTTGATCCTGGGTATTTTCATAATTTTTAGGGTTAACGCCAGCTGAGTCCTGCGTGTGGTTTGCTTTAAGCCACAAAAGTAACTTGGGAATTTCTGTAAAATGTTAATAAAGGAAACTTCCTCATGCTTCAAGTTGCTGTTGATGTTTCAATACCACAATCTTTCCCTAACCTTAACCAACTGCTTTCACTGCCTAAAAACAATCAGACAAAAATGTTATTCATGCTTTAGTTGCTCCACAAGTGGAAAAAGCATTACATTTCTTTCAAACTTATTTGCTGTTGCAAATTAGCATATACAGTAAAACATTTTTTTTAATAAGACAGGGCTGCTGCATGGCCAGAAAATATGTTTTTTTTTAAATTTTATTTCCGTTTCAAATAATTTTATAAAATTATAAAATGTATAGTTTTACCCAGTAATATCAGCTCGACGATCAACTGATCTGGCAAATAACTTAATGTTCCTGCCTGAAGCTACGCTATGAGTTTCAAATTTAAACTTATCTGCAGAACACATAAAATCAGATTAATGAAAACTATTATTATAGTTATTATTACTATTATTTTTGGGTGAGTTGCATTCATTTTGTCAGTCAGGTTAACTCTTTTCCTGTTTCCTTTCATTAAAATAAATGAATGAATTAATGATTAACCAACTTCCACAAAATTTGTCACACATAATTCATCTGTCCTTTTCACTTTTGCCAGCTGGAAAATCTAACTTTATTAGTACATGGTTAGAGAAGGGGTGTGTTCAAATTACGGAACTGGACTGGCACTGATCTCTTGTGTGTCATAACCTCACTTTCTGTGTGAGGGGAAATTTCCTGTAACATTATCCTGAAATACACTCTTGATGTCTGGGAAATGTTTTCAGAATGTCACAAATTCGGCTTTCTCTCAGACACCGGTTCAACATCTGAAAATAAAAACGTCAAATGATCAAAATGACAGAGCTGAAAATATGAATGAGAGGTCATGTCTATCTTTGTCTGTCTGTCTGCCTCGCCCTCTTTCTCTGTCTTTCTCTTTTTGTGAGACAACACAGATTCCTCTCATTCTCCAAGTGGTAATTTCCTCTCTATTGATTGATGTGTCCTTTTAAAGTTATGACAAAAGAGCCAGTTAACACACATTCACCTGGGGGGATCAGGTGACACACACACACAAAGGTCAGTGCAGAGGTTATGGAGGGCTTCCCCCTGTATGTTAGAAAGTAGAATCTAGAAGAGTAAATTATATTAGATGGTATGAGAGATTTGATTTCAACAACTGCCTTCCTGTGCAAAACAATTGTTTTGATGGGTTAAATTTCACTGTTTACAACTGATATGATACAATAAGAAGTTAAATGTAAAGTGATACACATATGCTGGGCACAGTCATCTATCACTGTCCCAGTGAAGTGGTGCCATTACCCACTTGCTTATCTGAAAATAAAATTGTTGACATGTACATATATGTATTAGCTAGAGAGGAGCACGTAATATGATACTTGACTAATGTTTCCACAAGTTGTATGTACAATATTATTTATTCCATCACATGCATTTGCTTAACTGGGACATGGCTTCTTCAAAGCACTTGTCTAAGGGTTGAGTTATACTTGAACAGAGCTAGATTGTACAACATGTGTTTACAGTTGTTTGAATGGCCACACTGGAAGGCAGAGTTAAAAACTTGCCATAGTTCAGAGGGGGAGATATGATATTGTTAAAATATGGGGATAGTGTAGTGGTGCACATTTTCAGACAGTCTCTCCTATAAGACATTCAAAGTGTACAACTCACATGAAAAGTGACAGAAATCCTTTGTCAAGAATGAAAAAAAAGAAGCTAGAGACACAAGTTCAAACCCTGACTCCTTACTCACCTCCACACAGCTGGCCAATCACTGTGTAAAATAGGTGTGAATGTTGGATTTTTGGAAACATCTGAAGCTTTCTGACTATCCAACAAACACTTTTAAAGAAGCATACTGGCAGCTTAAGGGGTGCATTTCTTTAAACCTCTTAAAATAAAACCAAACTAGCTGCATAGCTGGAAAATATGTTGTGATTTGTGAGTTGAACTGGCCCTTTAAGCTTCCAACATGAACATTTCATTTTCATTTGCTTGTGGTCTTCATAAAAATTCCAAACAAGAAAAGATACAATAAACAATATGACATCACATCGTATTGTGTTGTCCCTTTTGCCCTTTCCTCCTGTTAATTTGTGTTTACAGTTGATTTTTGTGTTTCCATTTTGTAATGGTTGATGAAAAGCGTGAAAATGGCCAGAAGTCAGGTAAACATGAACATGTTTTTCCATTTAATTAGGCTACAAATTGTTGCTCAACTTTTCCATGCATTTAAAAAAAGGGCTGCCTCAACTGGTGAGCTGATCCTCTCTATGGAGAACTGGGCAAATGACCAAACTCTCTACTTTGATATTGTTATCTTTGCTGTCACTACTGCTGTATCTCAAACTGGTACTCAAAGGCAGTATTCACTCTGTTCAGTCAACATGGGAACATAGAAATGTTTCACTTCAGACACTTCAGACACATACAATTATTTTCATACTGGCCAACATCCCTCAAAGTCCCTCAGAGTAGATGGAATTCGTGCACATAAATCACCCAACAACTTGATATGAACTTGTAATTACAGTTGTTCAGTATTCTAATCATGTTGTGGTCGTGTTCTGGTCATTTTTCTGTTCAACCTGTGGATGTTATGGATGTAATAGGAGACAGAGCCCCGAAGGCTTCTTATCAGGGCCATCAACAGGTGGGCTTTTACTTTATAGATGCAAACACACACAAGCACACATACACCACACACACACCACACATGCATGCAAATGCACACATATATATACCGAAACTTGCGCACAAACGCCTCCAGGTTAAATACCTGAGAGCTAAGAACCGCAATTCCAGCCCCCACCCCCAACAGAGACACACACACACACATTAACTCTCACATACCTCAGAGCAAAGCGAGCGTAGCCGAGCACTTGCAGCTCACCCCCCGCCCCTCTCTCCGAGTTTAATCTGATTTCACATTCAGAAATACAAGACACACACACATGCAACACACGCATACTACATATACTCTAAGCACACACACACACACATGCATAAAGAGTGGAGGGGGGAGTCGTGTTTCTGCATTGAAGCCTTGTGTAAACACCTGTCAGTAATGTACCAGCTGAGATGAATCCAGACGAAACAGAACCTGTTCTTACAGTTCCTCTTACATTCTGTCTCAGTCTGCTTCACGTCTCAGTGTGAACTCTGCGAGGCCACACTCGACTCGGCAGTGCGCTGATAGGAGCCTGGCAGTTTGGTTGTGATTCTGCATATGAATGCGAGCCCTCCCTGTTTCCACATGATTGTTACATGATTGCTGCACTTCTTCTGTGCTGTTACCCGACCCTCAAAAGAACTCGTGTGGAGGATCCAGCGGCAGTACCGCACAGGATGCAGGGTGGGGATTTTCTGCAGTGGCTACCACAAAAGACCGGAGGCCATGATTATGATAAAAGCCTATTTCATGCTCTCCATGGCCTGATTCCAAGCCACCGGTTCACCAAAAGTATCTCAGGGATCATAGATGCAGGGGCCAACTTGTGGGTCAACAGGCCAAGGTGCATGTTCTTAAGAGTTTTACTGCTTCATGGGAGTCTTGTCTTTTCCAGATTTTTTTTTTCCTTTCAACTATTTTGTCTCCCCCTCGAAAGAGCAAAGAATTCTCTGAAAGTAACAACAAAGATAACTGTAAAAAGCTATTAGTTAAGGCTTTTGATGAACCATCAAAAACTGTGCTGGTGCTATAATACCTTTGAGTTTTTTCATAATGATGCAGGTTTAGTGTCTGTACCTTGTCAAAACAAATCATTAGTGTGGCAGTGCTGCTACAAGTACCAGTGATTAAACTCAAGTTTCAGTAATAAATCCATGGGTTTTGAGGCTTTTTAGATGCCAAAAGTTTGAACAATGATTTATAATTATATGAGGAAAGATGTTACAATTCTGGAAAGTCGTCAGGGTGACAATTATTTTATCTTACGCCAGGTATCAGTGGAACTATGACACTGACTTTACAAAGTCTTAACAGGAATGTGTACTGGCACATATTTGTTTGGTAAACGCACTGTGTTTCTGCATGATGCTGTATTGCATTGCTATAGAACTAAAAACTTGGCCAATACATTAAGGCCGATACTTTCAGCCTTCAGTTGTAGTAAGTAAGTTGAATCACTTTCAACACCTTTTGGCGTGATCCTGCTGTGCCAATGCAGTGCACTCACTGAAATAAATGAGGATGTACTTTTTGACTCATTGTTAATGTCGGTCTGAGCATGACCTTCGTCTGGTCCCACACCTGTGATTACCTGTCAGTAATGCTTATACAAGACTGAAACAATTTTCATGGATCTTCTGTCAAATTTATCATAAGAGTAATCATATGTGAGAAGGACAATCTCTAATCAAAGATTTCCTCAAAATCAGTGACAATAGGAAGTCCAATTTCCCACTGATTCTCCTCACTCTGAACTAGATTGCTTTTTATGATGACCATGACCGTGGGCAGAACACAGCACTCGGTGAAGTTAGTGAAGGTACTGTCTTCCAGCTCCACACCCGGTGAGAAAAATGCTGTTTTCCTTTCTCTTTTTATATGGAAAGTGATTTTACATTCTTTCCTCAGACGAGAGGATAGAAGGGGAAGCCGCAAAGGGGAAAAGATACTCTAATAGCAGTATGAGAGCACAATAATGATAGATGCAGGTTTCAGACCTAATCCACAGGGATGCATATGCCGGGCATGATGGGACTGATAGAACCATTAAGGTATGCTTTGCTGCTATCGCTCCTGTGCTGCTGCTGAAGAGGCTGCTGATTGACGGCCTGGTGTAGACCAGCCTGGTGAGGTCAGGTTTCTGGGATGAGATTCATTTACCTTCATTTACATATCAATCTTCCAAACTGGAGACTGGGATTATGTAGGAATTGTCATTTCATTGCTATTCAGAGAGTCATGTGAGTGCATTGCTGGTTATATGTCTTCTACATGAAGAATGTTAATTTCTGCTGTCAAGTAGAGACTGAGTGTGTGTGTGTGTGTGTGTGTGTGTGGGAGACAGAAAGAGAAAAATATCTTCCTCCTAACTGATATGATGTTTGACATTTCATTTACTGCTCCTGACTGGAGAGGTTAATAATGCTACCAAAAGCAATCAGGGGTAACCGCATCTACACAACACATGCACAGATACAGGATGTTCATCGGCCATGCATGCACACACACATACACATGTTTACCCCAATGCATTCCAATCATGTCAGCCTAGTTAAGTGGCCATAAATAAGATGTCATTTTAAAGCGAGAATTTAAAACTGTCACCAAATCGCATCTTCCCATCAGCAAGAGCTCCTTCAACTTTGGACAGCAAATCCAGTGCGTGTGCGCAGACACACACACACACACACACACACACACATACACACACCTTTGTACTTTTATACTTGTGAGGACATTCATTGACATAATGCATTCCCTAGTCCCTTACCCTAACCTTAACCATCAAAACTAAATGCCTGACCCCAACCCTTACCCTGACCTTAACCTAAACTTAATTCTAACCTGAACCTTAAAACCAAGTCTTAACCCTCAAGCAGCCTGTTGAAGGTGCCTCAAGGGTTGTTCCCAAATCAGGATTTTCAGAGTCAACTCAGAGTCGATACTTCAAATCAATGCATTGACTCAGAGGGGGGATGAGGGTTGTCTTCAGTATATTAACTTGTTTTAATGTGTATGCTTGTGGTTAACTGGATCCTACCTTTTCTTATCTGTAGATATTTGTTGTTTTTATAAACACTCAACATTATTAGTGATGTATTTTCTTCAAAACAACCCATGTATAGCCTCTACCTGTCAGTTCAGTGCACATACAGAGCTGCTGTCCACACTGAACCTGTAAGACCCACATTTCAGTTCCTTTATTCATCATCTGTGATGTGAAAGCATCAGATTTCCACACAGTCAGAGAAAGTAAAAGCGTACATCCATGTCATTGTTCAGAACCACAGAGCCTCTCCTGCCGACAGCGCCGTCAGCTGAGGAGCCAATGACACTGGACGCCAATAGAGTTGTAGCAGTGTCTGGTTTAAAGGTAATTCAGCCGACTTCAACATTCAGCAACAGAGCTGTGAATGTCAGAACCGCAAGCGGACACGATCGTGCTGCCCTCCGTTAAGAGTTTACTTGCTGCCATGCTGTTGCTCCTGCATTGCTTTGTATACAATCACGCAGCTAAAAAGAAACAATATGCAAGTCAACTTCTTCTTGACTGATGACTCAAATTATTAACTTTTAGGGGGCAACCTTTCTAACCACTCTGTTTCCTTCTCTCTGTTAAACACACACACACACACACACACACACACACACTGGTAGATCAGCTCTGCGTGTGTGGTAGATGTGAACTCATGTGAGCAGTATGCAGGGCCAGTATAAACGAGAGGATTTCTTGTTGTTATAGTGTAATAAGGGTGATGATCAACAGGTGGAGATAATGGAGCTCAGTCTCATCGAGCCAAGGTAATCAGACACACTCACACACACATGCACACACACACACACTCTCTCTATAAGCCTCTATACTACTTATGACCTGTATCAGTTGTATAGATTACCATCACAAATCCTCTCTTCTGTATCAAACACTGTATGTCTGCTGCTTGTGGATAAATGTTTCATGTCTGTTTTTATCAGTATCCCAAAAAGAGACACTTTAGCTTTGTGTATATGAGTGTGGAAAATGAGAAAGTGAAGTTGAAGATGTGGTTGGGGCTTAAAAAACAAGAGGTTTGGGGTTTTTGGGGGGCTTGGGGACCCTTATGGTTCGGGAGAGGAATGGGAGAACGATGGGAGGTTCAGATTGAAGAGGTTGCAGGTGGGATATGTAGACTGTGTGTGCTTAGTTCTCCTTGTGTGCTAGATTGTGCTGGTTTAAGTGTGCTAGCATGTGTGTGTGTATGTGTGGAGGGGCCCGGCGTTAGGCCAGCGAGTGTACTCTCCTGACAGGCATTATATTTCAACCGCAGATAGAAAACTGGGTCTGGAACATTTGAACCTAAAGGAGAAAGCGATAGAAAACGGGGTATATAGGGTGGTTGAAAAGAGGAATTAGTCGATCAAGACCATATTCAATATTTCAAATCGGTAAATGGGAAACAAGATTGGAGAGGGAGAACGTGAATGATCATGTTTTCCATTAATAGAGTGAGTCCACTGAGTTTGAATGTTTTTTATTTACTAAGAAAGCAAAGCAGGAGACACGGGAGAGAAACTTCTGGAAGGTTTTGACAGCCGGCCAGAGATATAAATGGTTCATACTGCACATACTTTCATACACTTTTATACACGTTATATTGATAACTAAGTACACTGAAGTCTGACTTTGCTTGTTTGGAGATATTCAGAATGGGAAGACTATTGAGCACAGCATTGTAAATTTGTGAATCTTTACACTGCAAAACTCGAGCATGCACTTCTTTAAACTTTACTTTGCGATCTCACTAGCAAGGACCACACCATCAACAGACACGTTGAAGGATTTATTAAAAATAACAACTAAAATGATTGTGTACAAGGCTTGGCTTGCTCGGTTCTTCCGCTGGTGGTTGCGTTGTGGGGAGCTTTGGTGAGGAATCCGCCGTGGTATCCGGGCACGACGAACCCCCAAAACCTCCAGATACTTGAAATGAGACTGGTTGGATCCAAGACCTTTGAGATCTAAACGGATGTGGTGATGATACGCTTGGGAAAACCATTGACCCATGATTGTATTAAGTGTTCTGGGATGCCATTCTGGGAAGCTGAGGTAGTGTCCAGAGTGAAATAGTGTCCAGAGTAATGAATGGGAGAAATTCCAGATGAGAAGAGTACATTGGGGAAGTCCTGGTGGAACCAAATTCGAATAGCGACTTGTCCAGACTCGGAGATAAAGTGAGGATCTGACAATGTTATGCTCTGGAATTTCAGGAAGATTCATTGGGTAAACTGTAGCTGTTTTGTACATTGAGGAGAGTTGAACCGGGCGGGATACGGACCATAGAAGAGACTGTGTTGAGGCTTATTGGACTAGCTTGCTTCCTGGACGACTTGTGGATTACGGCAAGCGGTGTCTCGGGCACGGAGGTGGCAGAGACATTTTGGGCTTCCGTTGCTGGGTCTGCTGGCGTGAACTGATGGAATAGATTGTCGTTTTATTTATTAAAAATAAAGGATAAAGATATACACAGAGTCAAAACAGTACAAAACAAAGTAAATGGTACAACGACATTAGGAGTCCACAGCCATGCTTGCAGCTCTGTGGTGCTTTGAGCTAAATGTCAGCATGCTTACATGCCCACAATGACAATGACGATACCATGTTAACTATCTTAGTTGAGGATGTTAACATGCTAACATTTTTTGTTATTTAATTAGTTTTGCAAGTATTTAGTGATTAACCAAAGTTTTAAGATAACAATTTTGACCTGACGATGGCACTAGATAAAAAGCGAACCAAAGTTCACCAAAATGAATACAATTCCTCCTGAGGGGGATATGGGTACCTGTATCAAATTTCATGACAAAATAAAATAGTTGTTGAAATGTTACATAACGCTACGAATGTCTACCTGCTTGTGACAATAGAGGAAAGTCAGGCGATCGCCAAAGCCATTACAAATCCTTCTCTGAGGATCATGAATGCCTGTACAAAATTCCGTGGCAATACATTAGTGTTGTGGTATTTCAGCCTGCACCAAAGTGGTAGACTGGCCGACTTTGCCATCTATACAGCCATGTCCTTAGCTTGGCTGAAAACATTTTTGACCTTTGAATACTCATAAACTAACCTGTGATGTTAGAAAACAGAACATATCCAAGACACATGAATAGGTTTGTGCAGATGAGCTGACTTGCTTGCTAACACATGAAGTTTTGTTTGAAGTGTTGGGGGGCACGTTGACTTCTTCGATTGATGGAGGCCTGTTTTATCTGCTGAGGCAGAGCAACAGATACCCGTGTAATCAAATCTGCTACGCTAGGGGCGCATTTGAGAGCCAAACCCTCTACAAGCCAAATTTATACAAATGGGCCTCTTTTGTTCACAGGATACAATACAGCTGCTCAATTTACTGCTGCTCTCTGAACGGATGCAGAAGCACACATGCACTGAGGTGAAAGTGAGTGAGCACACACACACACACACACACACACACACACATACAGACACAGACACTCACACAAGACAGTGTTTCTCTGTGTTTTTTTGATTTTCATTCTCTCCTTCGTTTTTCATTACACACGTACAGCCAGGGCAAATTTTATCTAACTTGAGCTGATCAAACCTCTGGGTGATAGTAGAGATAGCAAAGGTGGAGGAGGTAAATCAATAGCTGTGTAGAGAGGCTGTGTTCCCTATTAAAGAAAAGGCTGATGCATGCATTGGGCTTCGTCTGCTAACTGACAGCTGTAAAAATGAACAATGAGACTATCCCGCTTCGTAACCTGGAAAGAGAGACCTTTTCTGGTTGCTACCACATTCATTCATACTGCCACCAAACGTGTGTGTGTGTGTGTGTGTGTGTGTGTGTGTTTGTATGTGTTTAAAAGGACTTTGCCCTTAGAGGTGAATATAACCCAGAGCTCTTTGATAGGACAGTAAATGGTTGGTGTTTTACAGGGACTTCATCGAGTCAGCACAAGATACAGATGGATCAGAGAAAAAAGGGTCGCAGGTGCTTATATGCACATAAACACGACCTAAAATCAAGCTCAAGCCCATAAAACTGGAGCAAAGGTTAAATGAATCCATAGATTTGCCTTTGAATTGCAGCCTTTGCTCAAAATTGGAGCGACATTTAATTCTGAACCATGCAGGGAGCCGATTTAAGATTCATGGAGTTCCCCCTTTCTGTGCAATTGCATTGTCAGAGCCTCTTGCTCAGGCGCTTTTTGAAGCCATGAAGTCAGGCCTACAGCTGCTATCTACAAGTGTCCTACCCTTTCCTTCCTTTCTCCTCTCCCTCTCCTTGTCACCAGTTATCACTGTCAAAGTCCAGTCGCGGTGTTTACGCTGGGAGCTGTCACAGAGATGTGTCATCACGATGTGATGCTTCACACGCTTCGTGACAAAACCGCCGGCCGTTATTCACACATGGCATCAATAAGTCTTTTTCACACACACGCACGCACACACACACACACACACACACACACACACACACACACACACACATAACCATATGCACTTATCATCTACTACCTGTGGACACATTATTTCTCCCTCAGGTTTATATTTATTTGACCAGACACCCAGGAATCAGTTCAACTTTTCCTATTTCTTGCTTTCCAGGAACAGTTCTGACAGGCTAAAGGAGAAGGAAACCCAGTTTTACAGCTACACTAGATTGTTTCTGTCTGTTCATACTTAGTGAAAACTTTGCTGTTTGCTAATGGTTGTTTGGCAAGCTTGCTAATAGCTTCTTGTAGTCACAGCTTTGTCAAAAGCTGTCGCCTGTGGCATTTCCACAAGCTTACTTTATGTGCTATTTCTAGCAGCTGCAGCAATCTGAAGAAAGATAGAGAATGAGTGTGACCAGAAAGGACAGTGCAGGCAGCGAATAATGAGACTCGCCATTAGTGCCAGTGTTAACATTCAGATGTTCTTGTTAATGAAGGAGTCATAACCTTTATTACATTTTGAAAACAGATACGACGCTCACACTGTCACATCCTCCGGCACATTGTTTTCTTTTCATTTTTGAGAAACAAATACATGGTCATTAAAGCGGACTTAAATTAATTTTAAAGCTTGGTTCAAACTACCAGAACCAAACCCGTCAAAACTGGACAGATATAGATAATAAAAACAAGGTGTATGTATTTTCCCATGTGATTCTCTGCTGTTTGTGATTCGTAAGCCACACTGGTTGCATGAACTGTTTGCATAAAGGAGAGAAACCTTCACAGAAGTCGCAGGGTGCTAACGTCAGCTTGTTGGCTTCTCATTATATCTTTTTCACATCACAACTGTGCAATGTGGATCTTTGCCTGGGAGCATTTTGTGATAAATCGAGTTTTCTTTTAAGCCAGGCAAATATTTGACAACAGAAACAGGGAGATGTTCCAGTGACAAGATTTGTTTTACATTATACACTTCACTGCAGCTCTCAGTGACGACAGGCTGAGATGGAGGTGATGGAAAGTGGGCTTCTTAACATCCTCTTCCCTTCAACTCGCTGCCAGATTTGAACTTCAGTCTGTGTTCATCTTCCAGATGTTGTACAGCTCAGAGAAAAGCTAAACACCTCATGGCACTGTAATGCCATTGCTTAGATAAAGTTCACTGTTTTTGCATTATATTTAAACAAATTAATCAGGAAATGTGTCCATTTTTTGGACAAAAAATGATTTAAAAAATGAAAGAAAAACTTTTGTGAAAAACAAATAAACACAAACACTGCAGTTTAAACAATTTCTTACTTTTGTGTACTTTCGCTTCACTTTATATAGCCAGATGGACTTTGTTTACTGAAAATTACAATTACTTCTTTTAGTTGTGCGGAGACAAAATTTGGCTGAAAATTACTTTAAAATATATAGTGGTAGTGATAGATAGTGGTATTTCTTTGTTGAAAATCTGAAAATGAAGAGCCCTGTACTTTTTGTTTTTATGCCACCACCAACATGAACTGTCCTTCCTGTGTCATTTAGACTCTTATAGCCTAACCTGTCTTTATTTTTAGACATGATCCTGTGGGGACAAAAGGCACATATTCACTCATTGGTTGCGCAAAGAAGAGAAGAAGCCAGCGGTGACAGAAGCACACACTCATGCATGCAAACATGCACACAAGCAAACCCTGAAATGGACTGAATGAATTGAGGTAATACTTGAGATGAATTGATGTGGTCGAGCCTGATGGGGATTTCATGTGTGTGTGTATAAACTCAGATAATGAGCCAGCTGTTAAACTGTTACAATGACCAGATTCTTACACACACACACACACACACACACACACAGTCTGCCAAAAGTTAAGCTATAACAGAGACAATATGTGCAATAAGGCACCATTAAGTAAAGAATGCAGCTTTAAAAGAACATTAAAAGAATACCTTGTCTGTTGTATTTCAGTCCCACCATGTCATGTGTCAGACTGCCCTGTGTGTCTGTGTATTTGTGTGTGATGTATGAGTGGTTGTTGGGAGTATGAACTTTGGTGCAGTGTTTGTTTTCTGATAACGTCACACACTCTTTAAGGCAAGAACACTAAAATAATATCATAAATGTGTGTGTGTGTTTGGCCACTATTCTCAGTTGCAACTCTTTCCAGCTTGATGCCTCTGAACTCGTTGGGTGTTCTCAGTGTGTGTGCACATATTTTCATCTGTGTGCACACCCTTGCTTATTTTTCAGCAGGCTGATGTGTGTGTGTGTGTGTGTATGTGTGAATATATACGCTACATGTACATTCTCCGTATGTGGCTCCGTGCCCACAGCTGCTCGATGCTAGAAATCTGGGGTTATTTCTCTGCCTGTGGGTCTGCATCTAGTTAGTCGAGTGCAAAGCGTTGAAGTGAACATCAACCTCAAACCAAATAACAACAACACCAGCCACCACGCCACCACGAGTCCTCTGTCTCCAGCCACACACTTCACACACCCCTTTAAAATGTCAGCTTGATCAAAGACAGACATAAAAAAAAAAGAGTCTGTGAGTTTTTAAGGGTGATTAAGGGCACTGGTGGGGTGCATACTGTATGCATTCCCCATCTTTTGGAAAGTACTTTTATATACAAATAATTTGCAACAGCAAATGTTTGTTAATTAATTGTTAGTAAAAGTATCTCCCAGGTCACAAAACTTTGATACCGAGAATATATGTTTAATATTCAGTGACAATGTATTTCTTTTGTTTTTCTACAATATACACTCTACAAGTCCCCCAAAAGTAACAACAAAATACGTTGTTTGTCCATGCCCTCTAGAAAGACACTTAAAAAACCAAGACCATGATCTTTCCCTAATCCTAACCGAGCCAGCCAAACCTTAACCATAATGTCACATCATGAAATAGACTTAAGTTTTCAACAGTGATTTGAAATGGTTTTGGAAGGAACAAATTATGTCATGTCAGATCAGAAAGCAGTACACGTGCTTTCTGATCTGACACGTACTCGTACACGTACACGTGCTTTCTGGAGGGCAGCTACAAACGTCGTATTTTGTCATTTAATTTGGAGGACTTGTTAACCTTCGGCAGAGTGCTTTTTTGACATGTCTATCTGTTGAGTCAACCCTGTAGCTGCATAAGTGTTTAGGACGTAGGAAACAAGGTTGTAGAAGGCTGTAACCTCCTCACATACACCCTCGAAAAACAAAAACCTGTGAGGCATCAAACAAGTATTCTGATATCACTTCCTTTCCTGAATAAAGTTGAATTCATTTATTTAGCGTCTGTGCACGCCAATCTGCAATTATCACTACATGGTGCAACCGTAACTCTGGAATACCCCTGCTCTTATTTTCCAGGCTCATTTGCTGGCAATCGGCTCATCCAAAACAGGCTCATCAGTGAGTCATGAACAAGAGAAGACTCCCGTCACCCCCAGCCAGCGAGCAGTCACAAAAATCACCAGGAAGGGAAGGAGAAATTCAGATCCTATAGTCGTTATACTGTTAATTATGGATGCAGTGTTTTGGACTCTCTTAAAGATGGTCTAATAATGAATGAAGCCATGCAATCATCTCACATACACACACTCTCTCCTGGCACAAGTTGTATGAAGTATCTCACTGGATGTCGTCATCCGGCCAACCCTAATCCCCGATGTCTGCCGTCACCAAGTTTGACCACTGACCTGGGTGACGGCGTGTGTGTGGGTGCCAGGTGGCCTGTCATGCAACACACAATAGCTGCAGGTCAGTGTGTGCATTTGTGAGTGTGTGTATGAGGGTGAATCATATTCACTTTTCCCAGGGTGGTTTCCAGTGTCTCCAGCCCCTCCTCACCCTCGTGTCTCGCACAACACCCTCACCTCTCCTCCCTCCTGCCTGCAGTGACTCACTGTGGTCTGTGGACCTGGACTGGATGGGTAGTGGTGGGTGGGGGTGATGGGGTGCGGTGTGGGGGTCAGTGGGTGGGTAGCGGGTGTTTCCTGTTATATTCTGGATGGCTACACATGGATAAGTGTGTGTGTGTGTGTGTGTGTTAGCAATCTCTGGAAGGCTAGGTGTGGACATTATGACTGGATTCAGCTGTAATGACAGTTTTAGTCCACACCGTGTGCACAATCACACACACATGCACACACAGACAAACAGCTGCTGGAACACTTAGTGGTGAAGCCATATTTGCAGAAATCACAGTGACAAGCGGTATTAACCCTAAATGTCAGCGTCAATTTTACTAAGAGTGGTGCAGCACGTTATGTGGCCTGAGCCAACATTTGGCTTGGCTGGACCCCACAGGGAAGGAAACCCTACTCTGCTTGTAAATGCACTACTTTTAATCATGTTTAAGTTTCATTTTATTATGCATTTTAGGAAGCTTCGCTCAATATTTGACAGTCTGTGTGTTTTACTGTTAATGCACGTGATTTATCACGGTTAATGTGACTGTACTGTGTCTGATTGTAGGAATAACTCACCTTTATGAGCCATGTCTTGTGATACAGTTGTCATCTGGTTGGATTTACATGTCCCACGCATGTCAGCGTGGTCAGTTGGTTCTCAGATCATGTCCATGCTAAGGCAGCTAAATTTAAAAATGCAACATTGGTTTGTCCAGGTGGCCTGTTGGTTAAAATACACACATTCTGGCCCCAAATATGTTATTTGTCCTCTAGAATGACATAAATAAGAGTTTTTGGACCTGACACCCCATCAGAAGGACAACAGTTTTCTGTGCCTTCCAAAATTTTCTTTATTTTGGAAAATAAATCAAATTTGATGCATAAGGTTAGGGAACTTTTACAGACTTTAATAAAGCACCTTTCATACAAGTTATGCAATTCAAAGCACTTTTGAGATTACCGACAAGCTGATAATACGACAGTACAAATGCAAACAGTTAAACAATTTCAGACTAATTCACACACAAAATAAAAGTCATAAAACCAATGAAATAGATTAAAAATAGACTTAAAAAGAGACAAAAGACAATAACCAATAAAATAGATGGTGGGGAATAAACCATTTCAAAACACACATAGAATAAAAAAAACATTAAATAAAATGAAATAATGGCCATTATTATTATTATTATTATTATTATTATTATTATTATTATTATTATCACTCGATTGAATGGGCGTTCAGACAACTTTGCAGATATTAAATAACTAATTAAATAAATAATTTGATTAACAGTTTCAGTTTGGCCGCCAAGTGATTACTGACCTTGATTAACAGGTAGCATTTATCAGCCATGATTAGATCCATATTTCATACTCAGTTGTCTGACAACAGAAATCAGAACTAAACATTTAAATGAGAATAACTAAATTGTGTGTTTGGCTATAATGATATACATAGTGTGTGTGTGTGTGTGTGTGTATATATATATATATATATATATATATATATATATATATATATACACGTGCTAATAAAGAGCGGGAGGCAACAGAACCAATTGAAATAAAAATTGTTTTCCTACTTTAATGGCATTTTAATATAGAGAACCTTTTAATAAAATTACATGAAAACACTAATGTGGACACATGTAAATGGTACTATCAGATGTATTCATATTAGTGTAGATATGGCCTCAGGTTGGTATCACAGTGACTCAATTAACACTTACAAAATACCACTTAGCACTACCAAACTAGCCACAGGGCTACAACACACACACACACACGGCATCAATCACATCACCAGCCATATTTAATAGCAAGTGAATATTTTCAGCTCCATGTCGCTGAAACAAGTCTTATATACTCTGACAGATGACACGGTAATGTGTTTGTGTGTATGAAAATGGTCAGCATTGCTTTTATAAACAAACGTCCAGGGGCGACACACATGCACACTCACTCAGGGGAGAAAAACTATTATCACCACTGGGGCACACAGCAGGGGTGCTAAAACAATCTCTTAATCAAACCAGACTTGAGGTACAATGCAGCACTGAAAATGTTCTCACTCTATTCATTCTGTATTAATTTTATTCAGAAACATGTACTTGCAGGTTAACATCAATCCACACACTCATTTCCCCACCCACACTTGTCAAGTCACACCACTTTTTTTTAAAGTCAGAGATATAACAGGTGTGTATTTAAACTGTCTTAAATTCCATTAATCAAACCTTTATTTATCAAGCAATACTCGTACAAGAATTGCAGTCCAAAGGGACTGTATAGATATAGACTAATTAAAACTACAGGTCAAGAAAACTTTGAGAAAAGTAGAAAGATTTGTTCAAAAATAAAACAACTATCCATGTAATTGAAATAAGCTCAAAATCAATGTACGTAAATAAAAGTCAGTACAAATACTGACTTCAACACAAGACAGGGATGAGCTGGTCATTTTACTGTTATAATGGTCACATTAACTGGTCAGAGTGTGTTGGTATTTGTGTTCTTCTAATGTGAGTAACAATATGATATCCTCCTTGTCTGAGTGGCCGTTCAAAATGTTTGCTAATACAATATTTCGTGGGGAGTCAGAGTGCTGGAGCAGAGGACAGGAAAAGGTGTGTTTCATTTTTGTGCTGTGGGCCAACTGAAGTGTGGAGAGACAGCCTGCCACAGTGAACTGACAACCTGCAACACACATTTGCTTGTAGCCGCGTCGACTTTCTGTTTGACATGTGTTCTCAAGCCCCCAAGGTCAAATAAGCAACGTGTAGGCCGTGTACGTGTGTCCATTGTTTTTGTGTCAGACGAGCTGTTTGCGGCGACAAGACTACAGTGGGGAAACTGGTACACTAATGACATGTGACAAGGGTACACAGAGTTGACCCAGACTCAAACTTTCTCTCCTTTTTCTCTCCTTTTCACATCATTTTCTCTGTCTGTCTCTGAGCTTAGTTGACAGCAGTTGTGTGGAAGGAAAACCCTCCGGTGTTGTTTTTCCATGTCACTGCGAAGCACTGTCATCCAGTCTCAGCCGCTCTTGCCAGTAGTCACCAGCCGTGATTCCTTTAACATGCTTTTGGTTTGCAGGGATTCTGCCCAGTACTCCAGCAGTGGGAATCTAACGATCTGCTGGAGCCACAGATTTTAAAGCGAGCTATGCGGCTCCTGCTCTGATTTGAAATGAGCTAATTAGCTCTGCGTTCTAAGCAGAGGAATCTAAGTAAGGATTAGGAGGAAAGGGCTGGAGGGTTGTGTGTGGGTGTGGGTGTGTGTGTGTGTGTGTGTGTGGGGGGGGGGGGGGGGTACTACGTGTAGAAGAGCTGAGTGGGTGAAAAGCATAAAAAAAGGTAGGGGATGTGAACCGAAGAGAGAGAGAGAGAGAGGGAAGAGGGTCAAACAGAGGGTGATGTGATTTTGTGGGTGTCTTAGAGGGGAGAAAGGGCATGATAATTAGCCCGTTAATCATCTGGTTTGAATCACTGACGGAGAGCCCCAAAAGCCTTCAGGTTAGACACATCTGTGTGTGTGTGTGTGTGTGTGTGTGTGTGTGTGACCGTGTGACTGTGTATTCGGAGTACCACTGCACAGTTGGTGACCCCATAAAGTCCTGCCTGCAGGAGAACACTTCTCCACAGCCATAACTCAGCGTCTCAACCAACCCTCACAAAGATCCTGACAGCGTGCTGATCTACGCTGCAACAGCGGACAGGAGATTCATGCCCATCCATATTCTTCAAAACACCGACCCACAAACTCCATAAAACATCTCGCAGAGCGCTGCTGAACAAGCTGGCCGGCTGTCACTGGAGAGTTTTGAGTTCACTGTCATCAAACCTCTACTGCTGCAGCAGCAGTAGAAGTTTCACCTTACGGCACGTACTCCTGAGTGTCTGGGTATCGAGTTGCAGACACTTTTTCACAATCAACATCTTAACTGTCTAAACTATAAGCCTGTTCCCATTTGCTTTCACACCTCTTCTTCTGTTATTGAGATGTATTTCATGCTCATGCTGCTAACTTTTTTTTTTTTTTTTTTTTACCTCATCTTAACTAAAACCAACAACATGTTCACAGTATGATCACCGAACTCAACAGGTCGGACCTAGTAACATCTCTGTATCACTTTCAAAACGAAACAAGTCTGACTTGAATGGCGTCAGATTAACATAAAGGCTGCGGCAGCACAAAGTTAAACATGCACAGAGAGAGAGAAATATGCATCTAAGTCCATCTTCTAAAATCACTGCAATCAGTTTGTCATTTCACTCTTCACCTCTTATGCAGAAAGAAGTCAAATAAACCAGGAAACACCATTCTTTTTACATCAGGTCAGTCTATAAAACCTATTTTCCAGCTATGTGTGACCGGGGTAAAGGTAAAAAAAACAACATGTAACTACATTAATAAACCAACACTCTCTTTCTATATTTTCAGTGTTAATTAATATCAAGCAAAATGCTTTACATACAGCATGGGAGCCAACAAGAATTCAAGAGATCCCAACTTAATGTCCTGTCATTCAATGCATGTCAAATATTAGAGAACAGGCAGCAGAATTTGCTCTGTAATTTACATTAAATTAAGAAACTTATGAGAAAGGTAGTGCCGGTGAATTTGCTATGAGATCAGAAAACCTTCTGAATGACAAAAAGGCTTTAACAGACAGATGAAGGCTGCAAAGTTATGCATTACACGTCTGAAAAGGGATTTAAGCCAAATGTTGCAAAAAAAAATACTGCTGACAACAACTGCAGGTGAAGGCGGGTCACAGACGCCCGGCAGCAACTGTGTCAGGTGTGTCAGGGTCCTTAGACGGAGGTGAGTCATTTTAGCATCCATCATTCACCCTCTGCATGCTTCACCCCCCACCCCACCCCTCAGTAACAGTAGCTCAAGTATTAGCAGCTGTAATGTTCTGACCAACGCGCACCTCTGTCTGTCACATCTGGCGCTGCCTCAGGACGTGCACTGAAGTTGACTGGTGTTGGCAGGCCTCTTTGACTGGTCAGTGGCACGCTCTTGTGTGTGTGTGTGTGTGTGTGTGTGTGTGTTCGTGTGCTTCCTCACCTTGCTGTGGGCAAGACATTACAGTGAGAGTTGAAGGGGCCTGCTGCGAGGTCACACGCCCGCACACTCACACAGCTCCTCCCCCAGGCATCTTGAGGTCAGCAGCAGTGTTTCCCTGCTTTGGCGGCTGTTAGCAAACGGGAGGATCAGACTTGGAGAGGCATTGCAAGGACTTGACGTAGGTCTTTGAGGGGAGGGAGGCAGAAGAAGAAGAGGGGGGATGCAGGCGAGCTGGACGCCACTGACACAGGTATGAAGGGAGGAAGAGTCTGGCAGAAGAGGTGGTGAGCGAAACAGAAGTTCTGGGGAGTGTTGGAGAGTGTGTTTGAGATGGACGGCTTGTTTATTTGATCCCAGTGGGAACACCTGTGGCTCGAGCAAGACACACAAACAAGTTGAGAATAAACAAAGCTGGGTTATTAATCCATCTCATAACAGGGATGAAACTGCCTCATATAAAGACCTTGTGAAATGCAGGGTTCATTCAACTGGAGACATCACCGTCTGAACACCAACTGAAACTCAACCCTCCCTCAAGGCAAAATGAGTGTTGGCTTAGTTTTCTGTTACTTTAAGATAGCATCGTTTCGCTTTCAAAAATGAAAACTGCTGCCATCGCTTTTCATATAGCATTTCATCAAACCCCTACCTCTGCACCAGCATCCACCTGTAGGCTCTACGTCTATGTAAAGGGGGAACATTATCATCATCATTTCCCACTCCCTGCTGAGCTTGATGTTTCTTTATGGCGAGTGACAAGGTACAAGCATACATTCTCATAATAATATGTTCAAGAGAAAAAGAGACAACTTTGTTAAGTTCCTCCGTTGATCTAACATGTATATATTGACAGGTGATGACAGATATTGTGATATTAAGGGAAAAAAAATATATGCAATAAACTCTGAAGTAATAGGACGGATTACAATGATAAATAGACAGAAAGTGACACCCACCCCTCCCCAGTAAGGGAGAGGGGAAGGAAATTTGGACTGGGGACTGTAGAAGAAGAGATTTTTTTGTGTAATTACATTAACAGGTACTAATGACCCAGATGACCCAGTTACAACTTACATCACTTTTGCTTGTACAACCGAGTGCAACACAGCAAATGTCTTCGAGGAGGGATGATTTGACTGCATCCTGCCCCTCCCTTTGACGGCTGGCTTGCCGCTCTGCCTTCGAGTGTGGCCATTGGAAACAGGAATGAATCGTTTTGCTTTTAAATGTGGTCGGACAGAAATTTGCTCAAACCTTTCTGCTTCTAGCATACCCCTGCCTTTGCGCCAACAAATACAAGATAACAGCGAGCCTCTTTTTCATTTCTTCAGACCAGAACCTGTTCCTCCTCTCTCTCCTCTGGATCTGTTTTCTCCATCACCTCGTGTCCTGTAGGAATCTGACAAGGATATTATTAATGCGATAAAGACTTTTCGCTTCTTCCTCCACTGGCCTGTAATAAAAAACTCTGTGTAAACACGGCAGAGTGGTCCAGATCAGACACTATGCAGATCCCTGTCTTGTTCCCTGATTAACATCTCTGGCTCGCACTGTGTGGTGAAAACCTAAGGCCCATTGCAAAGAAATGCACGGATGAATGATTAGCAAAAAGCCTCTTTGGGGTGGATTTCTGAAAAATACATGCCTGCATCCATGCACACACACACACACACACACACACAAACACATGCACCTGAGGACACTGGCATAGAGAAGTGAATTAGTGCCAGATTCACAAGAAATTGAACTGCACATGCCCTCTAATACAGATACAGACACCTTTTGTGGGTCAGAGGACCATCTGTGACAACAGCAGAGGTCTTCTGTGTTTAAACTGTAGACAGACATGGGAGCACTCTGTGTGATGCTCTTCCAGTGAGACATACCTTCACAGTCTGGATCAAAGCTTGTCTATTTACTCCTTTGGGTTAGAGAAAGTCAGCGGACCTGATAATAATGTTTAAAATTATTGTGGTTTATTTTCCGTTTTTCTATTAAATTTTCTCTGTTTTGCCAGGATTCTCTTCCTGCAGCTGGCAAAATTATGTCTCCAAGCTCGGTTCTGAAAGATGTGACTCATGATATTTTAGGGGATTTAGGAATGGGATCACTGTGTGTGTGTGTGTGTGTGTGTGAGTGTACAGTAGAGGTACTTTGCTATGAAGCCCCAACATTCCTAAGTGACAGTGTTCCCACAACTTTGCCCAAAAAACCAGGCGTCATATCCTTTCTGCCCTTCTAAGGACAACTCTCCACTTGCCGATGAACGGGTGCAGACGTGTAAATGTAGAACTTAAAACAATAAAGACGACTTTTATGGGACAAAGAAACCTTTGAGGCAACTGAAGTTCATTATTCCTACCTGAAAGTTAGAGGGGAAAATGGAAAAAAAGAGTGTCTTTTTTTGTTTTACACTTCATGACTTTGCCATGCACGTTTTGATCCAAAGAGCACCTGACCATGTGAGTAATGATAAGTCAAGAGGATAAATTGTCCTGCTTTATAAATCCTTGAAGAGGGGACACCACTCAAGGGAGGAATTCTTATTAGGCTATTATGTGCTTTGTTCTAATGTCCCAGACAATTTAAGCATTTCTTAAACTAAAATAAGCTTTTCCAAAGATACAGTTTAAACAAGGACTGATTAAGTATCTAATCTTTCATGTCACTGAATGTATGTATAGTACATGTAGTGTGGTGGAGTGTAATTAAGTACATTTACCAAGGTTCTTAAGTAAAATGTTGAAGTATTTGGACCTAAGCATTAAAATATGATACTACTGGATATTTTTGCTCCAATACAGTTCAGACATAAATATTGTACATTTTACTCAGTAACATTTATTTGACCACTTTACCTATTAGTTAAGTAACAGATTTAATTACAATAGGAACTGGAGCTTAAACTAATACAATAATACATGCAGTCGAATACAGCAGGCCTGCGATAAATCCTGCTTACGTAATGGTTATAATGATTAGTTTTTGTTGAATATAATAAATCAGTAATAATATTCCAATAATGTAATCATTCTAAAAGGGGCCATTCTACATACAGTAATGAGTACTTTTATTTTTGATCATTCTAAATAAATATGGCAGGACCTTTGCCTACTTACTTATGTTTTATAGTGCGATACATTTTGGGAAATACGTGTTAGCTTAGCTTAGCACAAAGACTGGAAATGGGGGGAAACAGCTAGCCTGGCTCCGTCACAAAATTGGCCTGCCAGCCCCTCTAAAGCGCATTTATTAACAATTTATGTCTCCTTTGTTTGATCAGTAAAAGCTGAAGTGTAAAAACAACAATTTGCTGTCTTGCCATGCGGTATGTGCCAGACTATTTCTTGGCTCTGAGCAGTTGCCAGGCGACCAGTGGAGATTCAGGGAAGTTACATGAAGAAAGTGGGCTTTAGAGGTGCCGGTAGTTGCCTGGCCTGCTGTTTCCCCATGTTTCCAGTCTTGGTGCTAAGCTAAGCCAACTGGCTGTTGCTTTATATTTACTAGAAAAGCGCTATATAAACGCAGTCCATTTAACATTTACCATTTATATGCACCTGCTCAGAAAATAAACTTTTGGTCCCCTTGGATTATCCTGTTCAAACTACATGATTTTCTGTAGCGCTGTTCATAGGAAATCATTCTTTTTCAAATCGATCAGTTTCTTTTGGTTTGAACTACTTTCGACAGGCTGCTGTACATCAGTTTGATTTCACATCTTATGGAATAAGAACACATAATTTAACAAAGCATTAAGTTCAAACATATAAAACACTTAACTATCCAATGCCACAAGAATGCAGTTTTTGAATTTATGGTTCAGGCAGAAATAACCCAACTGTGTCATTTTAAATATTTATTCCTATACAGGCAAAACAGTGAAAATAAACAATGTTCATGCTGAGAGGTTGTTAAAGCTTTGCCGAGGTTGTTAATATAAAGTAACGATTAAGTTGTTTTTCCCTCAAATCAAACCATATCAGTGTGATGCTTTACCTCCCAGAAAATAATACTTTTTGCTTCTCAGAATAATCGTTAGTCGTTTCCTGACTATATTGTAAAGGCAGCTGTTCTCAAGTGTGTGTGTGTTACAGTGGCAGCAGATGATAGCTTTGTATAACGATACCCTTGTGTACCTCAATACATGTGCACACACATACACACCCTCTCTTTCACACACACTCCCATGCATATTTTTTCCACCCTATGTGACTGTCCAAGTGGTAGAAGGTGCCAATAGCCTTAAAACCACAGGAAAATTGCATTTCAGATTCATAAATTCAATAGTAATATGAATAACAGCAGATTGGAGGCAGGGAGCGGGCTGTTTTCCCAACGACGGCAAAAACCAAACTAAATGTAAAGATAATGACTTTTTCCACAGTCTAACTGCGCCTCAAATTGCATCTCAACTTACCAGACAAATAGGCAGTTAAAATAAAGTTGCACTTGAACCTTACATGGTCATTTCATTTTTAATGGGTTACTCCCAAGTGTGTCTTCAAATTATTCAGCGGTCAGTAAATGTGAATGGTGAGGAAATACACACGGAGCAGGCTGTTTGTGGCCGGCTCATTGCTCTCAGTTTTGAGGCTGAACAGTGACTTTGCGTTTGCAATGTCTGTTCCCTGTTCTTGTCCTGAGAAAGTGCACATTCCCTCATACACACACTCACACACAGCGTTTGAGATGAGCAGTAAGTTACTTGGCGGTGGTGGTTGTTCTCATAACATCGTTTCATTGCTGGCATTTTTCTGTGGTTCTAAATCTGGGCCCATGTTTGTTGATGCAGAGGGTGGAATAGAAGTTTGTGTGAGTGTGTGTGTGTGTGTGTGTGTGTGTGTGTGTGTGTGTGTGTGTGTTTGTGTGTGTATGGACAAGTTTTGCTAATGTTGTGGAGACATAAATGTGTTTACACAGTCACATTGTGGGGACTTGCCTTCCTTATGGGGACAGAATGTAAGTCCAAATAATGTAAATCATTATATTTTAGGGTGAAGACTTGGTCTAGGGTTTAGTTTGGTTTAGGCAAGTAGTTATGTTTAGGGTGATGGTTAGTCTCCAGGGAATGAATGCAAGTCAATGTAATGTCCCCGAGAGGGAAGGAAACACGACTGTGTGTGGGTGTGCGTGTGATGAATGGGACTCATCATAGGTTGGCTGTGGTCGTTCCTAGTCCCACCATCTGTATTTATTTGAACAAACTAATACTTTGACTTACGGGAACTTTTATGGATATTATTCCCTTTTTTATGTCTTTCTCTTCCACATCTGTGTCGCTGTCTCAGCTCACTGCTTTAATCAGGTGTCTGTGTTGAGGTAACAGAACAGGGAGAACCAACACATATCTCTCGCCTTCACTTGATCACTATTGAGTATTAAAATGCACATCTGGACTTAAAGGAAGTGTTTGACATTTTGACAAATACAGAGCTGAGCCAGGCTAGCCGTTTCCCCCTGCCTCCAGTCTTTATGCTAAGCTAAGCTAATCACCTCCTGACCTCAGTGGCCTATTTACCGTACAGACATGAGAGTGGTGTCAATCTCCTCATTGCACTAGCAGCAAGAAAGCAATTAAGCAAATTTCCCAAAATGTCAAACCAATCCCTGAACTTTATTTCTTTAGTCTGTCCGTAGGCTGGCAAGTGCTAATGCATTTGGATTGTACAGCATAATCATTAGCTCACTAGTAGGTAGCCTGAATACCTACAACAATGGCTGAATAGTTGCCATGTATCTTCAACCAGAATAAAAGCACACATTTTTTCTCTTCTTTCTTCCTCATATACCTTGAAAGGGGAATTGCGAGGGGACAGTGGTAAGGAAACAAAAACAAAGCTCTCGTCTTCACTCGCCCCTTATAAAATGAAGGAGAGGAGCGCAATCCCTCCTACTTGAGCCACAAAGAATGACCAACAGACTGTCGAGCAATTAATTTGAGACTGACCTTGTACGAGTTGTTTCAGTAAATGCCTAAAAATTACATGTTTATGTTCAAGTAACCTAGCCCAGTAGCAACCGTAAAAATTATGACTCTTGTCAGATGATGGTGTGATGTCATAGTCTGACCTCTGAAGGCACCCAAAGTCCTCAGAAGTTAAAGTTGGGGTAGATGGATGGAACAACAAAGCGTCTGACTTTAACTTGGGAGACCGCGGTTCATTTCCGTTTCATACTGACAGTCAAAGTAGTTTCGTTTAACCATGACCACGAACATTCCCTGAACTTCACAAAGTCATTTTTGTGCCTAAACCTAACCAAACCGTAACCATGGCTGCATAAGATCATAAAATTGTTTTATTTTTGAAACAATTTTGGAGGGCACTCGCAAATCATGTTACCCCACTGACCAGGGACTACGTGTCATTTTGGAGGGCAATTATAAGCAATGTTTTTTTTATTTTTTATTTGGGGGGCTCATTATTTATTAATCCACACACAAACATGATCTGTTTGATTGCCCATCTTCATCACTGACTGCATTTTATTCACAGTGACCGGCACCATAAAACAATAATGAAATTATTTTATCTGAACATGTGCGTGTGTTTGTGTTCTTGTAAGTGAATGCATGTATTACAAATTTTGGCCCTCAGCCCCTCGATACACACACACACACACACACACAAACACACACACACAAACACTCACACAAAACACACACAGAACTCCCATAAGTTCATAGGCCAGTCCCCCATATCTAATCCCAGGACTTTAGTGAGACAAAGGACTCTGTTCTCTCTACGGCCACCATGCTAATCTGCCCTCCAAACTACAAAGGCACTCCAGCAGACTGCTCCCTGCTTCTACAGGGATTATCATTCACTCATTGAATCGGCTCTTATGGGTTTGGGAGAGAGAGGGAGAGATGCAGTTGCATACAGTTTAGAGGAGCAAAAGGCACAAACCTACTTTGGTTTATTTTCTTTCACCCAGCTCAAAGCGTGATTGAAATGTTAATATAGGAGAGCAGCAGTCCCATATTCTCCACTCAGATAAATTTCTCCGTCGTAGAGAGAGTAAGTGAGAGATGGGGATTGTTAAAGAAAAAAAGAATGAGAAAGAGCAGCAAAGAAAGAATGAGTTTAAAAGAAAAAAGAAAAAAGTGAGACAGAGAGGCTGGAATGTGGGAGCAGCCAGTAAAAGCGCCCCATGTAATCGCCAGCGTAATCCTTGTAAAATAACCCAACAAAGGTGGTGTGTGCATGTATGTGTGTGTGTGTATTCTGTGCATATGCCTAATTAAGGTTTACAAAATGAAAGCCTCTTCTTCCACTTATTTATTTATTGGGCTAGTTGGATTCTTAATATTTCATTTGAAGATCTTCTCTGAATTTCAAGTTGATTACCAGGCCATTCTCATGTACACGTGTAATGCTTTTTGCGATGGGATTTTGCAATCCCCCATAAACCCCTCGACTCACCCATCTCTCTCCCCCAGGTCTCTTTCTTCAACTGTTGGATTTAATTCCAGTCATGTCTCCAATTCTACAAAGGATGCCAAAACTGATCATTTACATGGTGATACTGTGCCTCTCTGATGCTGCAGAAGGACAGTCAAGGGTACAATCTCACAGTGCAACATTAATAGGATGAAGTTAATCTCCATAAACTTTAGTGGATTAGTACCCAAGTCTTGCTCGAGGATCAGGCCTGACATGAGATTTACAGCGTTACAACATCAAATTGTTAACCTTGATTATTGTTCCTCTCGCCTCCTCTCTGTCTCATCGTCCTTTACAATGTATGTGATGCTGGCGACGACGCCAGCATCACATACATTCGGAAACTCCTGAAGGCACACACAGACTTGTGCATCACACAGACCACACTAACACAGATCTCCCACTCTCACATGTGAACCCAAATAAACATCCTGATTAGGGCATTAATCATGCATGAACGCCCTCATGCATACACACACACCACCACCACCACACACCACGCCCCTTGGTTGTTTAGCAAATTAATTAGGCCAATGTTCAATAGGCTCTTAGCTTTAATGAATAGAGCTATAGAAAAGATGGAGTGACAGCAGCAGAGAACCGAGAGGGACGAGCGGGCTGAGAAAAATCAGCAGACTGGTTATCATTCGCTCTGGCTGGACCTCAGAGGTTAACGACCTTTCTTGGCAGACCAGCACACACTGTGGCTTGAATATTTCTCTGATAATTCAGCGAGTATTACTCTTACGCTTGGGAAAAGTCTTATTTGAATAAACACTGCTGGGGAAGCTCTGTTGTTACAGAACAAACATGAATGGAAATGTGTTATTATTAACTTACATATGACAATTCTGAATTTTTTTTCCATAGACATGTCATTTTAATTCAATTGGGAATTTACATTGTTTTTACCTTGTGTGGCATTTCGGAACAGTTATGAACACTTTTATGGTCGGAAGACGCGTTACACAATCTATTACGTTTCACCCATGCCCCAGCTGTATAACGCCATTGTATTATACCTTTATACCTTATACCTGTAAAAGTGTATTGATAGTTCACACTTTCATTTGAGGAGAATATCTTTTGAGTTTTTGGCTCTAAGGTTGGTGCAGGCGGTACAGACAGTATGATGTGTGATTTTGATGCTATGTTGGGAAGCTCTTTCGTTGGACACATCAGGGGTAATGGCAAAACCTGTGGAAATTTCTCTGAAATGTGGATTTGCTTCTGTGGATAAAGTGTGCTGGCTGACTGTGTCTTTCTGCCTAAATATTCCTTTTGTTTCTGCCATTGGCCCGTTCTGTCACTGACCTGTTTGTAACCTCTGTGTCTCCAACTGTTATTCACTTTGGAGAGCATTGATTACTGTGCTGCTGATTCACTGTGGACGCCCTACACCACAGTGACGTAGGTAGCTGTAACATCACACAAACTCCCACTTACATACACATAGAGACAGACTCAACAATAGATACAGCCTAATCACCACTGTGTATTCTCCTTCATCGCCTTTCTCTCATCCATCTGACATCACGGGTCAGCGGCTGTCTTTTGCATGCAGAGAAAAATCATGCAAAGATTATGACTCCATTAACGTTCAGGGATATTACGTCCCTTTCCATGTATCACCTAATCCACGTGTAATTCATCCCTGATGAATACAAGCTCCCGATCAAATATCTTCTCAAAGTTCATTTGGTTTTACTTTGTGTTTGGCTTCGTCCCTCCCTGACAAATTTTGTTTCTTGCTCCATAATTCTAATTTCCTGGAAAAAAGAGACCCTAATATTCAGTCTTTTAAAAGTATTTGCTGAGTACTTGGCCTTATGTGTGTGTGAGAGAGTGCTTGTATGCTGAGGTTTGTTGTTATGTGCAGATGCATGTATTAAATTTGCCTGAGTGTGCAGAGGCATCTGACAGGACCTGTATGTGTGTGTGTGTGTGTGTGTGTGTGTGTCCATTTTGCATGTGTGTGCACACTTTCATGCTCTGTGTGTATATCTGTCATGTATTATTGCCTTACTGTACAGTGTGTGTGCGTGTGTGTGTGTGCGCGTGATGTCAGGCCGATATGTGGTTTACATTAGTTCTGTTTGATGTCTCCATCAGAGGCCTCTCTTCTCCTACTTCAACACTACTGTTTGATCTGCACCAATCTGGTCCTGATCACTCTGCCTTTGTTTACTTTCAAGACACTTTTCATTTTTCCTTGTTTCTCTAACCCCCGCTCACCCACTCTCCCTGTCACTCTCACTCTGTGTGTGTGTGCAGGTTTGAATGTCTTTTGTTCTCCTGAACAGATGTGTGTCAGAACAAAATGCAGAAAAGTCAATGGTGTTTTACATCTGTATGGCCGTCCTGTGCTCTTTGGGATTTATTCATTTTTTCAGGAATTTCCTTTCAATTAAATTTGAGCAAAAACATCCCTTTTGCTCTGGACATTTTTGTGAGGTCTTGATTAGAGATTATGATTATGATTTGAAGGCAAACATTGAGCTTGAGTTTAGGTCCAAGCGTGGATACATGCTTTAATCCCCTGCTTAATCAAATGTTACGAGGTCAAGAGTCCACGAGTCTCACTCTGTGACTCAGTCCACAGAGGACAGACAGACCAAGATTTGTGCTAATGTCGGTCAATGCACAGTAGAGCTATAGAGCAATGGTTTTACAAGTGGCTAAATTCATAAAGATTAACTGATTTCGGTCTAACTTGTTATAAATACTCATGCGGCCAAGCCCAAAGAGATCCCAAAGTAGACTCAAGACACTGTCAGGGATTACATCAGGTCTCTGAACACCTGCAGATCCCCCACAAAGACCTGGCGTGGATGGATATGGGTCGATTTTCCCATATTTCCTTGGCTTTTTTGAAGCTCTTCTCTTTATCTTCTTTAAACCTCCATGCTCATCTCCCCATCTACCCCTCCTTCTTTGACTGTTTCATGTGAGTTACATGTCTACGACCCATTAATACTGAAAGCTGTAGGCACATAGTGAAATTCCTCTTCCTGACACAGAGTAACTCTACACTTCTAATCATTTATCTTCCAGTAACGCCTTTCTTATTCCGTCCAACTCTGCTGGATGCTCCATGTCTCACATCGACCGGCAGATACGGACAGAAAGATATTACAAAAAGTGGGAATTAATGGTGCAACAGAGGGAAAAGATATAAAGTGGATGAGAGATTGAAGATGACCTGCAGAGAAAAAGCCAACAGAGCGCTTGACTGAGAAAACTGTGTAAGACACTCACAGTGTTTACATAGTCATAATCATGCAGGCATGTTTATGGACTCATACATGAAGAGGGCCGATGACATGAACATGTACACATTGCCGACTCTTTTGTTTTCTCCTCATTACAAGTGTCGGCGCCATGGCAACCATAAGGATTAATAGTTGTTTACAAGGGTGGATGGCTCCTGTCATGACCTCAGGTTGGGGTTGGTTATGAATCTGTTGCCACAGTGATGTATGCATGCGAGCATACATGTTTTAGATTTAACAGATTTTTCCGACAATTCAAACTGTTGGACTCTTGTGTAATCAAAATATTCATTTTAGAGTCAAATTCTTTCCATCTGTGACAGTATCTATGTGTTACAGATTAAGCAATCAGTGCGTAATTAAGTAATTCTTCTGAGTCAGACTTTACACTCTTAAATGTTTAAATCGTCAGTGTCAATCATCTCACCACATTTCTGTAATGAAAACCACACAGTGGAGGACTGAGTGCAGATTAGATTGGATATAATTAGGTCATAGGAGTTTGAGATAATGAAAGTCAGTTTTGCTCCACTGTCGTCCCGTGTGTTCAGGGTCCTGTGGGACTGAAACAGGCCTGTTAAACTTTATTAGAGTGAGCAGGCTTCCTGAGTCCACAGCACTCTGGGCCTGGGAGAAAAACCCACAAACAGAGACCATAAACACAATAACAACAGCCTATTGTCTCTGTGAGTGGAGGAATGAATGGTTGACAGGATGGATGGATGAATGAATGGTTTGTTCTCTGCTCCTCTTGTGGGTAGAGATAACGGTTAGTGTTGTGATGCATATATTGTTTGTATTCAGAAAGGGTGACGTTTAAGGTAAGGGTTGATAATATATAAAGTTTAGTCTTTGCAGACTCACAATCTCACTTCACAGCTGTTGCTAAGTAACTTCAGATTACATGCCAGCAAGCTTTTAGTGTGTTGATGGTGACAGTATTGTGGGGAACATATATATAACACGGATCATTTATTGGATCCCAAGAAAGGCCACCGCAAGTGATAACACACATAACACACACATTTAATTGAATGTTATCATGGACATGAAAGTGTCATCTGTCAGTCATCTGGAAGTTGTCTTGAAGTGCTGTTAATGATTACCATTTCCATTCCAATATATTAAAACTAATTAAAGAAAGACTATGTCTGTCCCTGACTCAAATTTTGTACAATGAATCTAAAGCTACTAAACTCCTGTAGCTCTTTAGTTACTCACTGCAGGATCCAAGTATCTACCTAGCAACCCAGAGGGAGTTCCTGACAAAATGAAGCTTAGGTTTCCAGAAGTAGCTTGAAAAAATAAGATCAAAAACAAGTCTAACTTCCCACCTTTTCGTGTTTAAGGGAGCCTCTTTTAGGTAAAAGTATCTTTTACAGACAGCTGTTGTTAAGAAACTGGAAGTACGTAAAATACTGAAAGCACCAGCTAAAACTGAATCATCAGAGAGAGTTGTATGCAGTAGTAAACCACCCGTCTGGATCTGGCTCGTAGTATCTGTGGGCTGTAACAACATCACTGTGTGATCACTGTCCTGATTAGCTGCTGCATCTATCATCGAGTGTTTAGACGGGACAAACAGCTCTGCTGATGGACATGAGGTCACTCCCCTGTGCAGGTGCTCAGGGGGTGGGTGCTTGTACAACACAGTCACACATCACTATTGCTACACATTACTATTCCATGAATACTATTACACAAAGTTGTAATCAGCGAAATGTTTATTTTTGGCAATAGTATAAATAATAAACAGTACTAGTAGTCACTGTGCTGCCAATACTGTGATGTCTTTTCCTTCTGATTTTCTGTTGATGAACTGTGAGTTTCTGTAGGTGTTGCCATTTACTTTGTCTCATCGGTCAGGGTTGCTCTCAGTGACCGGCATGCAATATGTGTTTCTCACGTGGGTCATCACACTCTCCTTCGCTTTATTGTAATGTACTACTTCCCTCCTGGTTTGATCGATTGAATCATGTCATGGGTCTATATTATTTATGTATTGCCGGCAGGTTTTTGTTCTTAAGGGTTACACTGGATTAGAAAAACAATGTCACCATTGTTTAGTATATCTCTAAGGATGACTTATATTGCCATGTCAGAAAAAAAAGGGAAAAAACTTCCAGTTTCCACTGCTTTCCTTTTTTCCCAACATTTTTTTCTGCCACTATACTTGGGAAAAACATCTCAACATGTCTCATAAGAGTTTTCCAGATAAAAAGGAGGTATTGTGAAACAGCTAATGTAAAAGTAATGTAAAACATTTATTTTACATGAACATGTGACAAATGATTTTCTCTTCACTTTTGGACCATCTTAGTGTCTGTTTACAGCAGTAAGCTGTAAGGAATCAGCAGCAGCAGGTGGAGATCTGTGTCTGCAGCCGTTTGGAGCTGATGACTCTCCGGAGCTTCAGACTGATGGCTCCACTCGCTCTTCCTGATCTGGGAATAATCATTTCTAGTGATTTGGGAATATTGTGTCATAGACATTACACTCTGTCTTTGTTAATTAATCTTGAATCCTGCTCTGTTTTTCTTTTTTTGTGTATGTGTGTCTTTGCAATTCCATCTGAGAGACATGGAAGTTGTTTGCTCTTGATACGTGCAAGGTATTTGTTTCTTCAAAGTTTGTTTTGTCTTGTCTCTTCCATCTGTCTTTCCCTGTCTCTCTCTCTCTCTTTTTTGTCCTTTCTATCTTTCTGTTTCTCCATTTTTCTCTCTCTTAATTGTTTCCAGAGTGTTTGTTTGGAAATTTGTTGAGTTCTCCATCACACGCAACCAGGATCTCAGCCAAGGCATTCCCCTCTGTACACACACACACAGTGCACACACACACACACACACACACACACACTTACACACAAAAGATACCACACAAAAAATACCACATTAAATCCTTCAATTCCATCCTTGTGATATCTCCACTGTGTCACAGCACGTGTGTGTGTTTGTTTGTGCATGCATGTTGCTGCACGCACCAGTCTGTTTGTATTAGGTATGTATATGAAGGGGGATATTAAAAATCCTAATTCAGAATGTGTATAATTAGACAGGATTTTCTCTTACAAAACACACACACACACGCACACCTACACACACACACACACTCCAGTCGCTGATGTTTGTGTTTGTGTTGTCATGGCGATGCTTCTTGCTCTTGGTGTCTGGGCAACAGCGGTGAGATAGGTGAGAGCGCCACCCTTCCCTTTCCTCTTCTCACACTGCTGTGCTTTGGCCATTTCTCTTTCTTATCCCTTTCCCCCACTTTATCTCCTCCATTTTCATTTTCTTCCCCCCTTTCTTACCTTTTTTCTCCATTCGTCTGACTCTCATTGATAATGTCAACACCTTTTTAGCCGCTCATCCTCCCGTAACCACACAGAGAAAAATATTAGAATGTATTCAATTTACATTCCTTACCAACTGTGCACTTCCTTCCCCTCTCTCGTCATGTTTCACTGAGGCAATAGGTCAATAGGTCACATCATATACTCTCAGCGGGGACTCAATTTCCCATCGTCCACTTCACGCTGAGCTGAACCTGTCCTCACGCTGTGGTGGGATAAAAGCTCCATAGCGAGAGATGAGATCTGACAGATGAGAAAAGAGACATAAAAAGGTACTGGGTGAGACATGATGTGGTGAGAGATATGAAGTGGGATGCAGGGAAGGGAGGTGGACGAAGAGAGGGAGAAAAAGGTTGGAGGGCAGGGAGGGAGGGAGGGACTGTAAGGTGCTTTCCCAATTCTAGTCTTGAATTCATTGTTTGAAAAACATGTGGTCTGAATTTGTTTTGAGGAGAAAGAAGGACAAGATCACACAGTAGTGCCTCACTTACACATTCTCCCTCTCACACGCAAACACACACACACAAACACACACACACTCCACTTAAAGGAGTCTATGAAGTCACGTCCCGCTTCAAGTGGGAACAGACAAAATGCAGCAGAAAATCCATACCAGTTTTCATTGACACTGTGTGTGTGTGTGTGTGTGTGTGTGTGTGTGTGTGTGCAATTTTAGCATGAAAAATAGCTTCATAAACACACAGAACATGTTGCAACAAAGCCTGTGTCAAGTCTACCAAAAGTTTCCAATTAATCAGCCAATCAGCCGTTTCCTTTAATGAGGTTGTCAGGTAAAGGCCTCTGATAGGTGGAGACATGGTTGTTTAGGAAAAGCTAATTGGTTAATGGTGCTTTTCCCAGATCTTTCATCACCCCAGTTCCTCATCTGGTTTCGATCAAGAAATGAACCGCTGCCTCAACTTCTCGCCTCTTTTAGTCTGTCTGTCTCTCTCTCTCTCTCTCTCTCTCTCTCTCTCTCTCTCTCTCTCTCTCTCTCTCTCTCTTCTATTTCTGCTTTGTTGTTTTTGTCATGTTTTTGTTTGGCTATCTAAAAGACAAGGGAAAACCCAGAAGTTTTGCCATTCATGAAGAGAAAATTGTGTATCCACTGAGGTTTCATTGAACAACACAAAAACACACACACCCTTGCTCTGTCATATAATCAATTGTGCATCATTTATCACATGGGAGGAGCCATTAATATTCTTAATGCTTTGTTTGCGTACATCATACTTAAACTATTACTTTAAGCTTTAAGCTCACATATTTACTGTAGTGTCCCTCAGTAAGAAGGCTTTTAGCCTCTAATTTTTTAGCAAACAGTATACAGGCTTATCTTTACTGTTTGCTCTCTGAACTAGTTTCTCACTTTGACTCCCTTCTAAAGACTACTGCCGGTTCAGACTACATGATATTTTTGTCTGTTACGATAGTCAGATTACGAAATTATAGAATCATAAATTCATGCCTCGACCAATCATCTGTTGCCGTCTTTCTTGACCTGCCCCATGTCATTGTGAAGGAGGAGCTAGGGAATAGCAGAATGTCACAATGAATGACTAGTGGAATGAAAACTAACAATGGCGTCGGAAGCAGTGTGTATGATCGTGGCTGCCTTGTGTTCAGAAAAGCCTTAAAAAAGAAAGAAAAATCATCGGTGACCATTCCTCTGTTTCGCAATTTTACCTCGCAGCACCAACAACATTATTCTTCTTTTGCTTCGCTCTCTGGTCCTATTGGTCAACATCACGGAACATGTTGTGGAATTTGTCATACTAGGCAAGAGAAGGCAAAGTTGTGACAAAGGATGATATTCTTTTTGTTGGGACATCATGAGGCGTCCTAGGTGTGGCATCGGTTGTCGTGCACTATGATACACTACATGGGATAAACAATCAATTGTTGCACCCGATGCCCATTTTCATTCTCGATGGTCTCCATCTGTCGGGTCGGGCTGTTATCAGGCCGTTATCATGTATTCTGAACCCAGCAAAACACCCAATCCCCAAACTAGCAGTAAGAACAACAAACATCTCCCCTAACTCTCTGCCAACTGCCAATCACGGTAACACTAACTCTCATATTTAACTGAAATGACTGACAGTCTTCACAGCTTCTAAACTTATTGCATGCTCGCTGACACCCATAAGTCCTTTTTATCTTGTTTGAACTCTTATCTCTAAACACAGTGAAACTCATGACAAAACAGTTAAACACTAACATGTCACCCAGTCTGTTACAATATGAAAAGTACAAACTTAGTTTATATTACGTCGTATGTGTTAATTGACAACTGGGGATTCATAAATGCCTTTTTTTTTTTTTTGGCGGATGCTGTCGTATTGCTGTGATAAAAGAAAAGAGGATGATGAACTGTCATCGGCATTCATCAGATTGATGATTGATGTATCATTGTACATGATAAACAGATAACCTGATGCAACAGAAATGCATTCCTTCATTAGCTTGCCTCATCTGACCAACAACCAAGTGTTTTTGTGTCTTCTTACTTCTATAAGGGGGAAATACTAACAACCTTCTTCCCAGCTAAATTGAACCTTTTTATTTTCTTGTCTGTTATACCCAGCATTTCATTGCATGGTGTTGTTTCTGTCAACAAATGTAAATACATTTCAGTTCAGGTTGGCTTCTGGTTACCATAGTAACAATGCTCTTGCTTAGGTTTTATGATTTAACTTAAAACATGAAGTGGAACGGTATACAATGGCATTGTACCCTAGGATGGATGAACATTATTCAAAAATACAATTAAAAGTCATCCAAAACCATATTGTCCTGAACATCTATTCATCTATCTGTTAGCATTGTTTATTTTCTGTATCAGACACTGGATCAACTCAGTCTTTCAAATGACTGAAATGTCTATTGTGCAAGCAGTGCTGAGAAAATGCTGTTTAAGTTATCAGTGAAACCTCAATGGATTTCGGCATTTTTATTCATTCAAGACAGTCTCAAATCCAAGACTAAAGGTAAAGCCCAAAGAACCTCCTGTAATTCTGCGGGTGATATTTGGAAATCGCATCAAGCTTTAGACCGAGGATGACTCACTGTAAGAGCACGACTTAAAATCCCTTGAGGAGCAATAAGCAAAGGAGAGGAGATGAAAACTTGGAGAGACTTTTTCTAAATGTTATAAGATTGTGGATAATGAGGTTTTCTCAAGGGTCCTTTAAGGACACAGTCTTTTATTTTAACCTGTTATCAAAGTTAATTCTATCATATCGGAACATAGTCTCATCCTGGAAAGCAATTTCCTCAAGAGACCAGGGACATTAGGAGGGGAAATTTTGTTGAAATTTGATCTGCATACCTTAAATTGCTTGTAATCCATCTTGTTAAACAAACCTTATTAAAATTTTTAAAGAGTATCTCAAACAGAAAAGGTGTTAGTTTGTCCATGTTTGTGTTTGTATATATCCATACATGAATCCTATTAAGAGCATGTATGTGGCGCAGCCTCTGAGCTGTGAATATTCATAGGCAGCTATAAGTGGTTATGAATGTGTTGAAAGTGATTTTCAATGGCCACATTATGAATCATGCCTAGCAAAGGAGCTCATTCAGAAGCATCTGTTGCCTGATGCTGTTGATGCCAAATGTGTGTGTGTGTGTGTGTGTGTGTGTGTGTTCTTCTATATATTGTGTTCATTGTGCCAAAGCATGGGGAGCGTTCTGTGTAAGTAGATGTGTGCCAAAAGGGGCCCGAAACCCTGTAGGAGACCCTTATCTATGCTCTGTGTGTTTGTGAGTGTGCGTGTGTGTGTTTGTTTGTGTGTATGTGTGTGTGTGTGTGTGCGTGCAAGACTTTCTGCATTGCAGAGGTTCGAAGCAAATGTCACTTTTTGATTTAGTGAAACTGTCGGTTCTCTATTCCCATGAAGTGTGTGTGTGTATGTGTGTGTTTCCATGCATCAAAAGAAGAGGATATAAAAGGTGAATGTCAGTCTTTGATGTAAAGCTTCCCACTGTTAAACTTCAGCTTCAATCAACATCTTAACTGCGACACACGCACACACACACACACGCACACACACACACACACACACACACACACACACACACACACACCAGCGCAGCCACTGTTTCACATTAAAGACTTCACAATGAGAATTTAAAGAGTCGAAGCACAAAAGACAAAGGAAAGTCAGAGAAAAAAAAGACTAATTTAGATCGATGGTGGTACAGCGATGATCATGCCGCTCACCTGTTTTTCTCACTACAGGTGTCTGTGTGTGTGTGTGTGTGTGTTATTGTTTGTGTGTGCTTATATGTTTGTTTACGTCTTGGTGTAGTTACAGGGGCGTTTGTGTTACTTGAGTGTGGGTGTGCATGTGATCATTTACATGATCACACAGTGAATTTGGCAACAGACCACCAGCCTACCATCTGCTACTAACAGAGCATGCAGAGCGAGTGCACGCACACACACACACACACACACACACACACACACACACACACTTGTCAATCTATTCTGTTTTGTGTGCACAGTGCTTCGATACGCCACGCTGACTTGTTGGATTAATTGTGTGATTTATTCAGTTGGTTCCTGATTTGGGGTGAGGCAGCCTTTTCCAAAGGGTGGAAACCATCATTAAATCTGACATCACCCCCCAGATACACACACACACATACACACACACATACACGTACACACTAACTCACTCTCAAACACATACACGCTCTAACAATGCAGCTGTTGCATAGCATAACACTGAAAATTAGGAGTCCTGTGCATTTCCTGCATCTTGAAATTTTGATTATTGCTTTATGATGTGTGCAGATAATTACGTGTGTTTGTGTGTGTCTCCTCTTAGCAAAGGTGTCATAATAGCCCCCTGCTGTTCAGACCTCAATTAACCCCCTGCAACTGCACAGCAGAGACACTGAGCAGGGAGGAGGGCAGAGGGAGGGAAGGATAAAAGAAGTGATCGGATGATGGTGGCAGAGGAGTGATAGAGAGATTGACAAAAGTGGATTTCGTGACTGGTAAATTTCTCTCTCTCCAAGGAGTCGTATTTTTCCCGTCTGCTCTTTCATCTATCCATCTACCCCCTCGCCCCCCTGTCAGTCTGAGAGGCGCCTGGGGGCAGATGGAGAAACTGAATTCAGGAGTGGGACTTGGACAATGGCGGGTTGAGCCAGCTTTACAAACCCCGAACGTCGAGTGGACGGCCTGTGAAAGCCGCTAGCCTCGAGGCTTGCTAAAATACTAACCATTCACACACACATACATATAAAGAGAGAGAAGGAGAGAGAGCAAAGAAGCCCTTTCTTCTTTATATTGATAATAATAATAGCTATCAAAGCAGGGCCATTTCACAAAATGTAGCTTGGGACAATCTGAGAAAATCTGGCCCATAGCCTGTGGCTTGTGAATGAATGTGACCCTGTACATGGCAGTGACATCGATAGAGTTATTAAGGAAAGTGACTGCGAGCGACTGTAAGCAAGAATCAACACATTCAGTGCCAGTTAAAGCCGCTAGAATGTCCATTTGCGGATGTGACAGCCTCATCCTATTTCAACTTTGCTCAGAGTGTTTGTTCGATCTGTCCTCTCTCATAAAGTTGATAGCTTGAGAGTAATGAACATTTATCCCATTAGCTTCCCTGGCATCATTTTCCTGCCCTCAGCAGTCATGCCAATAAAACATATTTGAGCTGAGGACAGCAAACACAAGAGGAAACACACACACACACACACACACACACATATGTGATTACAACCTCACATGCCTACACATTCGGCACATGTATCTACTCACACTCAAAATCAATGTACAGGCATGTAGCTTACAAACACATACAGGTATCTGTGAATTAAACAAATGTACAAACACACACATACATGCACTAACACACACACACACACACACACACACACACACACCCTGACACCAAGGGGAGACGAGGGTCAGACAGGACTGATTGTCTCTTCCAGTCGCTCCAGAGAGCATATTGATTTTTCCCACACTCCTCTTTCTACACACCTCCCTCTCACTCTCTCGCCTCCTCTATTTCTCTCTCTTTTTCTCCAAAGGACCCTTCATATTTTTCTTTCCTTCCTTTCTCTGCCCTGTTGTCCTTTCCTTAAACCTCACTTTTTATTCCCAAACTCTTCTCTGTCACCCCTCTCACTTTCTCTCCCTCCATCCACCCCTCTCTCCTCTCGCTCTGTTTTCTGGTGTTTTTCAGCCTCTTGCTATGGACTCCCCCCTGTATTGAATGGGGCTGACCCTCACTCTTGGGATAACTCAGAAACTGACTTTGATTTCTGTACAGCAATACAACAATGTAATACATCTCCAAGATGCTATGGATACATACACCACTGCAAAGCAGCATTTCTGTGCGGGATGTCAAAGGTGTTTCAAGCCTCAAATAATTTACTTACATGCCTTATACTCCATACACTCTGCTCTCACAGGATGCAGGACTCCACGCATCATTCTTCGCATCTGACACAAAACAGCCCTCTACTATAAAGCCCCATCTGCAACAAGATTCCTGCCCTGGTCAGGGAATCATATACTGTGTCAGTATTTAAAGCCTATTTCTTCAGCACAGCTTATAACCTACTATAACTCATTCACTCACTTCTCCTGCTGCTGTACTGCTCGGTACTCTCATAGCAAACTTGGGCCTTATTTCATTGTGTTTGTGACTTACAGCGCTCTTCCTGTCTCCAGCTTTTGTTAGCTCTGTCTTTTTGTTCTTTGGCAGAAAAAAAGCATGAACAAATCTTCAGACAAATTCCTGGATTATGCACAGTGAGATAAACAGATGATATACAGTATCTCCAGCATGGACGCTGTTGCTAAAGTGTGTGCGTGTGTGTGTGTGTGTGTGTGTGTGAATATGAGAGTGTGTCAAGATGCAGTGTTTTATGGCACAAGTTATTAACTCCATGTGGCTTTTCTCTGATTCAGCATACTGGAAAAACAATGAAGGAAAGGGGAGTAAAGACGTGAAGAGAATGAGTGTTCATTGTTCTTTATTCTCTTCTCTGATTTAGCTCAGCAAAGTAGAGAAGAAAAGGGAAGAATATCCATTGTTCTTTATCTGTAATCTATTTTGTCTGCTTCTACTTGCTCGCTGTCACCTAGACACGTCTTCCCCAATTTTGCAAGACAAGGGATATATGGGATATATTCTATTTCCCTCCTAATCTCAATTTGGGTTCAGAAATGGGTTCAGACAGATGTTTAATCTGTTGTCACAACAATGCTCCTCAACAAGCCAGCTTTGAACAACGCACAATTAGTTTCACACACATGTTTATCTTGTACTTACAGGCTATTTTAGGATAATGGCGGTTGAGTTGTTTTGGTTCACGTCCATGGAAAAGCCACAGTCAGAGTAGCTGTGCTTAAACACACAAACACTGAAGGATAATTGTGTAAAAGGATTAGAATGGCTGAGACTCCATTGTTGCGCCATGAGGGGAAATATGCAAGACTATCGTGTTTGGTTGGATACCGTCTGCTCTCATTGCTAAACACACATTCAAATGAACTAACCTACCTGCTTGAATACAGACGCACAGGAACAAACAATTTAACCTCAAATCAAATTTTCATTAAAAAAAAAATTAAATTTAACAAATTTCATGGCCAACTGTTGTGTTTTCTGCTGCAAGGAGATGCTGATGGTTTACAATAAACAGTGTGTTCTCGTGGCAAGCACAACATAATAATCTTCCAGTTATAGAAAGTGAACAGAAAATGAGATAAATGCAATTTCTGCTTATTTAAGGGGTGGTTGTATCTGAGGTAGTAGAGCAGGTTAGACCTTAAAGGAACTCAGTGGAGTTTTTAACCATAGCGCTATGGCCAGATTTGTTTTTATGAGGTTTTTTGCATGCATGTTCATTAGCATGCAAGTGACAGAATACACAATCCTGCCCAGGGTTTCCACTATTATACTGATCTACAGGTGGCAACAATGTACCAATGAACAATGAATAATAGCACGGAGAAATGAAGGAATTAAAATACTCGAAAAATGTAATGCAAGTGTTCATGAGGAAGAGCACTAAACATATTTGTTATTCGTTATCTTCAATTAATGTAAACAGAAGCTTTGTTTGTTACAAAAAACTCCACGATTGATCACCAACCTTCCAGATGTTGAAGTGTCCTTGAGCAGGATGCTAAAGCCTAAGGTGCTCCAAATGTGTTGCTGCTGCTAGGGATAATGTATCTGGCAAACAAATCTGTCAACTGATTGTAATGTAATGATTATGCACTATAATCAATCAAAATAACTACAACAATGGAGGAAGATATTGTTAAAGTACAGAGTGCATGCACTGTAAATTGTATTTTTTCTACCATCTTATTACTGAGAAATACATGCTTTTTTTTTTTAAGTAACACAAATGCAAAAGAAATGAGCACTGTCTTACTTTCTGACCACTTCGGTCACTTTGTCTTTCTTTCAGATGACATGTAATGATGAATTATCCCCCCCCCCCCCCCCCCCCCACACAATAAAAAACGCACACACCTAACATGTGAAACCAGACACACCTTTCTCTGGCGGCAGAGGAATGGAGCACTTCCAACATACCAGTTCTTTCATGAGATCCTATTTATCTTCTCAGCATCTCCCCGGGCCTCGGCGGCTGGGTGTGTGAGACAGACAACAGCCTCTCAGTCCCATCACAACAAAAGGTAACCAGCCACCTACACACCTCAGGGCCTCAATCCAGTTTCCATACACTTTATGGACGGATCACATCAGCACGGACCTGACAGCAGGGAGTGAATGGAAGACAGGAGGAGGAGTTCTTGTTTTTTTAATGTTGCTGGTTGTGTGTTTTGGTGTGGCACTGTGTGTTCATCCCTCTATCTGTCTGTGTCTGTGTGTGTCTGTGTGTGTCTCCGTGCAGCTGTGTAACCAGCCCTTGTGTTGACCGTGCCAATCCAAACACAAACATCATTGGTTTTTAATAATCTGAGTATCAGGCAACACACACACACACACACACACACACACACACACTCACACACACGGATCTGATGAAGACAAACCCACAGCAGATTTGATTAATGTGGTTAATTAATACATAGATGTAATACACTGTTTGAAATTCTGTCTGTCTCTCTGTGTGTGTCTGTCTGCTGCGCTGTGTGAACTTGTGTCTGTGCATAAATTAATATTTGCAAGATGGATGTGTGTGTGTGTGTGTGTGTGTGTGTGTGTGTGTGTGTGTGTGTGTGTGTACAGTAGGACAAGCTCTGAGCAGCATGTGTCTCAGTAGCAGCTGTCCAGAGGCCAGGTGGCTGGACTGACCTCACACACACACACACACACACACACACACACACACACACACACACACACACTGACCCCCACACCTTCAGCTTTACTGCATGGCCATAAACCAAAGATAACACAAACAGCTCCTAAATAAACAGGCCAGATTGAGCAGGACCAACATCACAGCCGTCAGACAGATTCACTTCTCATTAGCAGCTCTGCAGCCCTCCTTACCTGTCAAATGCAGCATCAATCTGTATTTTATGTTGTTGGGGTTATAAAGAATGAGGCTTTAAAACTGTGTGCTTCCAGTGGTTTTGATTAAGAACTCACATAGTTTGTGGTGTGCAACAATGCTTTGTCTTTCTTTTCAGTGTGAATGTCAGTTGTCAGAAGTCCATATTTATATGTGGTATTATTAAATAAATGTGAGATGGGCCATTTATGACTTAAATTAAATTATTTTAAAAACTCATTCATTCATTTTGTACAATGAACAACTACTACTCAGTCTAAAATTAAAAGGGATTGGATTTACTGAGCTCATCAGCTCACTGGTCCAAATACCTCTTGTTGTTATTGTTTCTGAGCCCTACAGGGAATCTTGATTGATAATAATTTGATTAATAAATTGATTTAATTCCTTAAGCATAAAAGCTTATCAGGATATAACCACTGAAGTGAGTCAGGGCCTTGGTTAAAGGAAGATACTTAAAAATGATTTCATTCATTCATCATTATTTGTTGCCTTAACACTCTAATGGGTAATATATTTAAAGAGAAATCCCATATTTATATGTATTGGTATGGTGGAGTGTGGTAAAACACAAAAAAATGTAGTGCTGTGGTTGAAGATGTTCTCCGCTTCTGAGTATTGTAAATCAAGTTTGTCAAGTCGCACCTGTCTTCATTGACAATGCTAATGTCGTTGAACTTCCTGAGCTACAATAAAAGATCATTGTTCATGTTGCCTGGAGGGTTGATGACATTTTCACTTCATTAGAACAACATTTAACAACTTTGAACACTAAATGCTGTGTCATTTATGCTTTACTTTGAATATGTGCTACAATGATTTTAGCTTTACTGTTAATACTCAGCAGCCACTTTACACATTTAGCATGTTTTCCACTATCCAAATAGAAGAACAAATGTTATGCAGACACGGACTACAATATATGGGCTCACATGTAATGACCTTGTTACATGGTCACATGCTCTACATTTGACACTGTTGTCACCATTATGCCTTTATTCTCCTCTTTGACATCCGGGAGGTTAAGGCCTGATACATAAAAATTAGGGTCAAATGTGTCCTAAAAGTGCTAAATGTTTTTGTTTAACTGTCTGTGACCTGTGGATTCTGTAGATGAAGCTTAAAAGGATAAAACACTTATTTGTGTTTTTTCATATTTCTATTTAACAAATATTGTCATTGTGTTTCTCCATATTGTAATGTCAACTCTGTACATATGCCATCTATTGTAGGTTGGAAAGGGGGATCCCTCCGCTGTTGCTCGTCCTGAGGCCCCTCCTTTTTTTCCCATTGACAGGACAGTTTTGGTCTTCTGATCTGAATCAAGGGTCGAAGGACAAAGGGTGTCATATGTTGCACAGACAATAATGGTCTTTGGGGCAATTTTGTGATTTTAGGTTATACAATTGGAAGGACTGCTTTGTCATTTAAAGTGGTTGCTTTAACGTGTCATTTTGAAGTAAATGTTGATTGAACAGTATAATGGCTATAGAATAATGAAACCATCGGCGTATAGATTGTCTCCCACCGGGCACGATTTTCCCAGAAATATTCAGGCTCGATTTAAGGCACAAGGCATCCTTTCTACTTGATCTGTAATGTTGATTTTTTACTCTGCCTTTAACACAGCACTGAGATCGTTTCTAGTTCAAATTGGGATTTTTGATGTTTGTGTTGCTTGCTTTAGACAGTAGCTGGCATAGCGTCTGCTATGTTGCTAACACTGGCAGCCAGAAAAGAACATATTTTCTCACGGTGGTCTAAAACGAAGAGTGGTGAAAGATCCGATATTCTGTTATGATCAAGGAGAGTTGATAAGCAGACAGATGGTTGAAACGAAAGCAATCCGGTTGTCTTTGCGACAGCTGCACAAACAATACCACTTGGAAACGTTAGGGTGGAAGTTGAAACGTTTTCTGTTTCTACTTTAATTAACAGTAAAATATTCATATATTCTGGAAAAATATGAGAAAATACTACTGGCAAACCCGTCACTAAGTCTGCACTGCCCTCAGTAAGATTTAAACAATCTTGTAGCTTGACCTGGGTTTTAGGTGTAATCTGAGTCAATCGCTTGTGAGTGTGTGTGTGTGTGTGTGTGTGTGTGTGTGTGTGTTAGAGGAGGGCAGGTCAAGTTAGACTGTGTCTAAACAGGCTATGTGCCCTGAAGCCTTGGTGTTTTGCAGGAGATAGGGGTCATCCTCCATTTCATCTCCTTTGCTTCCTTTCTTCTGTCCCTCTTCCATATCTTCAGCCATGATAAACCACCATCAATGACCGGCCTCTGCCCTCCTCCTCCTCCTCCTCCATCTCCTCCATGTCTGCTCTCATGCATCTGTCTAATCGCCTTTGTTCAGCAGTATTACAATTCTTTCTTTCCTTTCTCTTATCCACCACCCCCAAAAAAGAAAAAAATCTGATTTGCTGTTGGATAAAGGTTCCTTAACTACACTGTGAGTAGACTGTATGTGTGTGATAGTGGGGGTGCATGTTTGTGTGAGGGCTGGAATTGGGGATGTAGGGGAGAGGGGGAGCAGTATAACACACACACACACACACACACACACACACACACACACACCACATCAGTACACATCAGTATTACAATCACACACATCTGTTTGTATTCTGTCTTGGGAGCCAGAGAGGGATCAAGAGAAAAGAGAAATGAAGACAGGCTTCACCACAGATTTGTCATTTCCTTGAGATATATACGTCACTGATCCCTAATGAAGAATCACTATAGTATTTCTGCATTGTAATCCACCAGCGTCATTCCAACAGGACTGAAATATAATGTTACACAAAACAAGTTCCTTACAATTTTAAAGGTAAGCTTAAAAATCAGATGTGTCCCAAGAAGCAACAGGTAGTCAATCAGGTCAAAAAACAATAAATAAAAATGTCCATAAAAGTATCAATTGTGGGGTTTCTAATAATATTAAGAACTGTTCTGCAATCTTGGCTTGAATTTCAGCCCCGACCATGGAACAGCCAGCAGCTTCAGATTACAAGACCTAAGAGACCAGGAGAAGACTTGAGGGTTCGAAAGGTCTAACTTTGGGTGAGCTCAATGAGTACAAACCTTTCATACTGAAATCATTCTTTATCTGTGATGATATATTCCCAAAAACTCCACAATCTTGTGACCGCAACTGATATTTAAGATAAATGCATGACTAGCTATTTGTCATGAGTGACAGCTCTATGTTGAGCAGTGCTGAGTGGTCAACGTCCTGTTCTTTATTATTGTGTTTGTGGATTATCCACTGCAGTATGTAGAGAGTAGAGTTTTAGAAATGATGGCAAGTAAAAGCAGTAATGAAACATCAGACACAAACGATCAACTCAACTTTATTTATATTGCCCTTGTTGACTCGAAACAATGCCTGAAATAGTAATTAGTAGATGTAAATTATATTGTAAACAATAGTAATACAGTCTACAGTCATCTTTTACTTAAGTAAAAATGGCAATAGAGTGTAGAAATACTCTGTCACAAGTAAAACTACAAATATTTTGGCATTAAGATATACTTAAGGTACAAAAATAATGTAATGTAATGATTATTACATGATCTAATCTGAGTTATTGATGCATTCATATTTACATTACTACTTATTTTGTAGCTGGTAAAGGCTTATTTTTTACTACTAGGCTACTAAGAAGTCTTATTTTAACCTGTAATAATACATCATAATGTATTTGTGGATTATATCTTGTATTATTAACCTTTACCTGCAAAGTAACTAATAACTAATGGTAGACTAGTCAATAATTACAATTCACTTTAAAAAAAATGTACCTCAGAATTGTACTTAATAGGCTACAGTACTTGAGTAAATGTACTTAGTTACTTTACTAATAGTTAAAGCTCTTTGAGTAAACAGTCGTATTCAATAGCTGTTTCACTTAATTTACCTGTTTTATATATATATATATATATATATATATATATATATATATATATATATATAGATTAGTACTGATGAGTATACTGCCATTATTAAATGTATGTGTTTATCATTAGTAGGTTGGTAGTTTGTTTTGTTGCATTTAACATTCATTGATCTTCATGCAAACAGGACGTAGTAAGAGTTTCTGAAAGTCTTCCATAGTGTCTCTCCATTTTACTGAATGTTCTTATTGAAAGAAACTCATGACAACTGTAGCATTTGATAATTGAAACTGAAAGCGCATTCCTATTTATAATGATGAAATATAGCTTAATGACACCCAGTGCAGTCACTCTGGGTATATAAAAGTCATCCAGTGATCCCAGTCACAACAAGTGTGTGTCCAGCACGGGACAGGTGTCCTTTCAACGCGTCTCTTGAGCGGACACTGCAAAAGCAGCGCCGGTGCGTCTTAGACACGGCACTTCATTCCCGCTCCGGCCGCGAAAACCTCGCAACCCGGTGGGCTCTCCCCACTTCGCTGACGTTAGCTTTCGCCGAGAAGCTCTGTCGCCTTCCTGAGGCCGGATAAATACGGCATCAGGTGACCGGGACACTGCAGCGGGAACGAAAGTCCCCTTCCGAGGTCAAACTGTTGCCCGTCGTTTGACTGACGGCCAGCTGGAAACCTGCCGCCGCTAGCCTGAGGCGAAAACGCAGTGCGTGTGTTTGCGTTAATGTGTGTGTGTGGAAGAGAGAGAGAGAGAGAGAGAGAGAGAGAGAGAGAGAGAGAGTTGCCTGGACAGACAGCAGAGGACTTGCCCGCTCCCCTCTCTCTCTCCCTCTCTCTCTCTCCCTCTCTCCCTCTCTCTGTCTCTCTCTCTCTCGCTCGCTCTCCCTATCACACACTCTCCGGAGCAGCGCTTTGACGCACCACGCAGAGTTGGATTATAGTATTGCGCGCTGGTCTTTCACGGGGCTTTTTTCTTCTTCTTCCTCCTCCTCCCCCCCCCACCCCCACCCCCATCCACGCCGCCTACACCCACTGCCACTGGCCGGCAATCGATACATGATCGGAATCAATATCTGTCCAGCGTGACCTCTGCTGAGCTTTTGGGAAGACCGAGCGCTGCCGCCGCCTCCTCTCCGGACGCGTGTTGTGAATTAATAACCGAGACAGCCTCACCTGGAGTGTGTGTGTGTGTGTGTGTGTGTGTGTGTTCGCGCGTGTGCGTGCGCGCCAAAGTGTGCGGGAGAGCGTGTCTCCTTCTGGACCAGATCAGGGATCGAGGTGCTATCACTGGCGCGGCTCCGCACACGCACACCCAGGCGCGCAGACACGGCACGCACCGCGGGGATTTGGGCACCGCATGCCGGGGACATGTGGAAGTTTGCGCCGCTGTAGCGCAGCCAGAGAGCCGGTCCGCCGCCCCGACGACCTCCCCTCTCCCCGCCCGGGGGGACCGAATCCCCGGCACGCAGCCTTCACGCGTCCAAACCCCCTCTGAGGAGACGCGAATGTAAATCCGGAACGAGCAAAAAAAAAAAAATCACAAACATCACGCCTGCAAAAAAAAAGGGAGGACAGCGGAGAGGAGGACTGCATCCCGTTGCGTGCAGAGTTTGGTGAGCTCTTTCGGGGATTTTTTTTTTTTTTCCCAGGGCTTTTATTTATTTATTTTTTTCTTCTGACGCCCTTGCACACTCTCAGCGTTTCTGTGGGTCTCGCATTGGCCCCCCACTTGCCGCAGTGATGGTGGGAGCTCCGAGCCCCGCTGGCCCCTGCCGCTTCCCGGCGACCGCGCCGCGGCTGCTGGCGGCTGTCCTGGTCCTGGTCCCGGTCCTGGTCCTGTCCGGCGGAGCGGACGGACAGCCCTGCCCGGCCCAGTGCTCCTGCACCGGGACCACGGTGGACTGTCACGGCCAAGGGCTCCGCAGCGTGCCCAGGAACATACCCCGCAACGCGGAGAGACTGTGAGTACCGAGCGCGGTTTGGCGTGAATCTGCGCACAGCGATTTTGGACACACTTCCCAGGGAGAGAGAGAAAAAAAAACAAAAAAAACACTTGAATATGATCTGTTTCTTTGTTTGCCAGTGATGCTGAATAACAAGTGTGCACTGATCTCATCCTAACTATTGTATTTTTAATATATATATATATATTTAACAAAGATGTGCTTCTTCTGGAGGGGTTTAAAGAGTTTACGGCAATCTTGTCACACTTTCTGGTAGCCGATTTGAGACCCTGAATGATATTGCCACCAGTGTTTTTTTTAATGATCATTTAATGTCCCTACTTTTCTTCTTTATTAAGACTCTCTGGGTCATTCTGTCCTTTTAAACTGCGTGCTGACAGCGCATCAGCAGGATGTTTTCCTCGGGGACCACATCTTCATAGCGCAGGGTTTTTTTTTTTTTTACATTTGAACTAACGACTATATAAATCTGTTGATAATGTTAAATCCAGCCGATGTGAATTTCGGCTCGTCACGCCAACTATTAAAAAAAAAAACCCAGCGGAGTTCTCATTGCAGGAGTTTGACGTGAGGACTCGTTATTAGTGATCGCGGAGCTGAAGTTAGGGGCTCCGCTGTGGCTGTGTCGGTGGTTTCGCACTGTTGCATTAAGCACAGCCTCCGTAGACCGCATCGGTTTGTCTGGAGACCAGCGAGTTAATCAAAAACGGATTTGGACAAGTGGGCTTTGAGTTAAACAGGCTGTATTTTATTACCCGGGGACCCCCTTTTCCTCGGTGAAATGAAAATTTGCCACGGCTCCTCTCAATTTTCCCCGACACTCACATGACAATTCTGCGTCGGCTTCACCAAAACCCCTCCAGTGGACCCGCTCTGTGCTTGTTTCATTAACATGTCATATCTGATGTACTGACAGCCCCTTTCTTTACCATTTTTTTTTTTTTTTTTTCTGTCTAGGGACCTGAATGCAAACAACCTCACCAAAATCACCAAGGCGGATTTTGCAGGACTGAGGCATCTGCGAGTGTTGTAAGTGACCTCTCATCTACTGTGTTTTCCCTTTTTCTTTCCTCTCCTGCTTTGCACACGCAAAAGAAATTGAAAGAAAAATATTCTCACGCACAGCTCTGGTAAGCAGCACCTTGCAATCCCAACAACTCCCCCCCCAAAAAATACCACAACACACAGATTTAACTGTTTCCCACCCTGGTCGGCGTCAGGCTCGTCCGGCCGCGGAGCTGCCGCATGCAGCACTGCGTCTCGGTTTCATTGAGCCTGTATGTGTGTCTAAACAGACCAGCAGTGGCACCTGTTAATGCCGTCGTGTTAATCTGCCAGTGGAAGTGTCAGGAGGGGCTTATTTTAACCACCGGGCAGAGAGGGAAAGAGATAGCGGTCATTAGGTGTAACTGCGGAGGGAGGAATGCAGCTGGAAGGGAGGGAGGAAGGAAAGAAAAGTGAGGAGTCAAGTAAGAACAGGTTTCTTACCTGGGATGAATCCAGGTTAAGAGTGGGACAGGGATAGCCTGCTCTTATGCTGTGTGCTTGTGCCTGTGTGTGTGTGTGTGTGGGTGTGTGTGTGTGCTATTCAGCTGCTAAAAGTGAATGGCAGGGAATAAACATTGTTGGAATTCCTCCAGAGATTAAATCCTTAATTGAGTGTGTGTGTGTGTGTTAATGTTTGAAATGTGTGCATGCGCCAGTCTTCCTGCTGGCTGTTTCCTGTGTGTTCCTGTCTACCTTCCTGCAGTCCCGCACAAAGTCAAACCATTTTTGTTAATTAGATCCGCAACCATTAATCGATTGAAAGCCAATTTATTGGCAAGTACTCTTGCTAATCAGTTCATCAGTTTATCTGTCATTTTTCAAGCATAAATAACAACATAAAAAAAATCCTGGTTCCAGCCTCTCAACTGTGTTTCTTTTTTGGCCAAATATGATAGACAGTGAGATATCTTTGGGTTTTGGACTGTTGTTGGTCCAAACAAGCATTTTGAAGATGTCACTTTGGGCACTGAGAAAAATGTAAGAGGAGTTTTCAACGTACGAACCAGTTATATCGGTTTATCATGAGTGTGCACCATACATCCTGTAAAAATGTGTGCGTGTGTGTTTGTGTGTGTGGCTGCTTGGCTTGGTCAGCATAGTGCTCCTGAGGGACTTGTGCTAGTGTAAGTGAATGAGTACTCACAGCTATGTGGTTAGATAGAGAGTAAATTGGATGATAGATGAGTCGCTGTCCAACTGATGGGCCAGTTTTAAAGTCAATTCTGGGTCTCTATCGACCCACTGCTGATTGTCTTCTCCCTCTCTCTCTCTCTCTTTCTCTTGCTGTTTCAACATTCTATCACTTTCCATCTCCGCCGATCCGTTTTCCCTTCTGTTTTTTCACACCCACTGCCACCTATCTTCTCCATCTCTCCCTCCCTCTTCTCTCCAGGTGTCAGTCTCTTTGGCTGTATCGGTCCCTATCTCACACTCCTTCACCTTCTCTTCCTCGTCTCTCTCTTATCTGAGGCCTCATCCAGCCATCTACCTCCTTTTCTTTGGCCTCTCACGGTGTCATCGCACAAATCGCTCTGTCAGCTCTCATGCTCCATGTGTCTCTCTATCACTGTCTTTGTCTCCCTCTTCTCTTTTGCTTTTTATTGTCTCACTCTCCTCTGGTGTTTCTCCTTCAGGCAGCTAATGGAGAACAAAATCACCACGATCGAGAGAGGAGCCTTCCAGGACCTGAAGGAGCTGGAGAGACTGTGAGTAAAAATGTTTAATAGAAGCAGCCGCCATTTTATGACTTAACACATTTTCTGAACAAATATATAGTTCAGGATCCTCGAAAACGAATGCATACATTATGTTTAAAGGCCGCTACACACTGTGCAAAAGCATCGATCTTGCAGGTTCATTGGATGTCACACAGTGTGAGATGGGGTTGATAAAATCTTGGTCACAATGTGTGTAAGATAGTACAATATTAATTTTGAGGGATGTCAGATTGTGCTAAGAATACCTGGTGAAATGTAATGCTGTATGTAGTGCTGTAGAGGCATCATTTAATGGGTTTTTTTTTTTTGGTTGGTTTGTAAACGTGTAGGTCTTAGCAGTAGGCAAATTGTGTGAATTTGGTCCATAATATTGGACAAAAGTTGATGCAGGATGTCTTGGGTCATCAAAGCTGTGAATCAGCCTCAGTGGACCTATCTCACAGTACAATCGACAGCTGAAAATGCACAGAAAATTGAACTTAAACACGTCTGTCCCTTAAAGGGGTTTATAAGGTTGAGACCTGGTGACTTTGAGGGCCATAAGATTCAAATCATGTTTAGAATCATCAAACTATTCTCATTTGGATGTCTTTCATAAACGTTTAAGATGATTGTCATGCCGCCCGGGTTGCCAGCGTGTCAGTCCAAGAGGAAAACTGTGAAAAATGAGTCACAGGGCAGTGACTGAGGAACAGCCAGAGGTTGTTATGGCGCTGGCCTGGAATCACTGGTATTCAGCATCCAACCCTTAGGCAGTTATGGCATAATTAAGTCTTGGTAGTGTGAGAGCAAGACAGAATGGGGGATGTGGACCCCTGACTGCTGATATGTCCATTGTGTCGACTGTCAACTTTGCTTGATGTGTGAGCTGTCCATATATGTGTGTGTTTGTGTGTTATGTGGCCTGACTGCCAGCCAATGACACACTGGAATGCAGCAGACTGTGACAGACAGGCTTAGAGACAAGCTTTTAATTAAAGACACATAAAAACCCTCACTGCTTACACACACATTTACAAAAACACAGACATACCTGTATACACACAGAGATATCCACCTGTACACATACACAGACGTACATACAGTACAAAATCAAATGAAGGTGGTTAATCTGTTTGATAGCTGTTTTGGATGAATTCTTCAGGAGTCGTCGGGATGAAAAGGATGAAATGATTCCCCAGCAGCTCTGGTCCCGGGCGTGTCGTGCCTGGTTTTTCTCCCCTCTCTGCTGCACTATGGCTTCTCTTTGTTGACAGAGAGAGAAGCTCTATGGACCACTGTAAGGAATCTGCAAGTGTTTCTCATGCAACCAACGCTGGGTTCTGTCCAGCTAAGCGTATCTGGGAATTCCTGCCCAGAGCTGCAGACAAAGAGGGCAATATTTAACTGCGTATGATCCAGCTTTAACTGTGAACTTTGATAGTTATTACCCTCTGTACAAAGAGATGGTACATGCTGGCAAATACAGTCTCTCACGCATAGGTATGAGAAAAAGCAGGCTTCAACACACACTTGCACATAGAATGTAGAGTAATCTGTAAACAGCGATAGCAGATAAAGTCTTACACATCTACTGTCAAACTATACATAATTGTTTTGTTGTCTCTATCACTCTCTCTCGTCTCTGGTGTCAACAAACACCTTTGACAGTGGCTTACTTTCTGACACAACATGGCTATTTTCTGTTGTCCTCGTGAGGGTTTTCAACTGTAATTCAGCGTCTCTGGCGTGGCATGTTCACAAACACAAAGATGGAGTCAGTCATCAATGCCCCCCTGCAGCCGCCGGACAAAGCCACGTCTCTGGAGTCTGGAGTCTGGGGGCTCATTTCAAAGGCCTCCATCCTCTGGGGGGGCTGGAGGGGGCCTGCTGGGCACCACTGCCCAGAGGAGAGGGCCCTAAGCTGGGCTGACGGATCCACAGTGACTGCCCCCCACAGGGGTGGAAAACGGTTCCCCTTCTCATCCCTTTTTTGCGACAGGCCCTGCGGGGCTGGGCAGGGCGGGGTCAGGTGTGGGGCAGTAGCTCGGGGGTATGGAGGAGGGTTATGCGGTTGAAGGAGGTGTGGAGGAGATAGGCATGTCACAACAAAGACGTGCACATCCAGAAACACATGCATGGGAATGGATACACTCATGCAAGCGCATTAACTTACGCAAGGCTGCCCCGTCAGTACTGATTTTATCTTGATTTTGCACCCCTCTTACACCTACTCACACCTTCTGTCTTTCTCTCATTCATTCTTTAACCTCTCCTGATGTTTTCCTTCCAAACCCACCCATCTCTTTCTCTCCCCCTCTATTGTCCTGCGCATATAGGAATGTCATACATTCCTCACTCTCACCCTGTTGATGAAGAATAGGTAAGAGAGGAGTTCCTGATCCTCTTATCCTCCTCTCACATTTGACTGGTTTACGGCTCCTATCCAATTCAAAGTCCGTGAGATTGAAGGCGATAACAGCCACAGATATGCAGAGAGAAACAAAACAGTAATTACAGTCATTGAGACGATGATTTCAGGGAGCAGCAGTGAGATAAAGCCTTAGATAATTAGCCTGTAATTGAGTGAGCACATTGTCAAAGATAATTTTAACAACGATGTATAATTGTAAAACTGATTTCAGGTAGTGAGATGTGTCTATCAACAGTGATTACAAAGTAGATAATTAAACCTCAAACTAAGTGATCTTGTTGTGGACAATCTGACTAGCAAAAGATAATTGTAACAGTGATCCCATATGGTGGGATATGCATTTCAAAGAAAAGCACTGCATTAGTGCTAAATGATTAATTCTAAAGCCAGTGAGTGATAACGTTGTTCTCGCTGATCATTTAAGGGCGAAGTTTCAAATGTTATTGTTATTTTTTTCATTTTTATTGAGCAGCAGAGCTTGAAATTATCTGCACTGAGAAGACACACAAAAAATGATTTTCACTACAGCAGTTCTGTCTGAGAAGTAATTTGTGATAGATTTTCCTGGGTCCCTGTCTGTCTCTGCTGTGCTCTGCAGCTGCCAACATTTGTTATGTTTGTTGGTAAACACCAGTTAGCAGTAAAAATGCTTAAAGTTCAGGGAAAAGCTTGTGTGCAAACCTGCTGAATGTGAAAGATTTTGTGTGATAGCAAAGGAATTCACAGGTCAGGTGAAATGCATTGCTGTGTTTTAGGACAGATATGTTATCTGTCATCAGTGTTTAAACAACACATCAGATTAAAGTGTGTAAATCGCTGGTGGATGATGGTTCACGTCAGATGCTCTAGCTGTGAACCAATGAACTGTTGGAGGAGATACACACACACACTCACTGGTCAGTTTAAGGTGGTTTCGGAATGGTTTCGTTATGTTATAACTATGGTAACAGTACCGTGTGTGTGTGTGTGTTTGTGTGTATCTGACACAGTTGTTAGTGTAAAATGTGTTTTATGGCAGCAGTGGCATCGGTAGAGTAATAATTGGCTTCTTTGTTATTTCCTTCCCAGCCAGAGAGTGCAAGCCTGTAGTACCTCAAGTATCTACAAGGCTGTGAGGTGTTAGGACTGTGTGTGTGTGTGTGTGTGTGTGTGTGTGTGTGTGTGTGTCTTGTATGTTTGTGGGTATGCATGCGTGTATGTACGAAAATTTGGCACACAGTATGTATTTGTGGGAATGTGTGTGTGTGTGTGTGTGTGTTTACTGTGTGGTTTGTGGCCCTCTAGCATCTGTTTATGACTGCAGGGATTATCACCACGCTGCAGTGTGACATCAGCTTGTTGGAGTGACTCTCACACATCAGACTGGCTACTCAGTCTTCATTCACTTTCAGCCTGACTTTGACTAATTGAAACACGACATTGGAGGTACTCTGAGGGTGTTTATGTGCGTGCACACAGACACATACAAAGATACTGTGCATTCCTTCAGAAACAAACCACTAAATCACTACCAATGACTAGATTAATTGAGTCAGAAGCAGTCGGGACTTTTAGATGGATGCTTAAGGTGTTCAGGACATGTATGAACCAATCTTTAACGCTGAATTTTCAAGCTGAACTGACCTTCAGAATCACCATCGTCCCTGACAGAATCAGTAACTTTTAGCAGTGGAGCTCCCGTGACAGACAGCAGCTAGGTCAGCTACACACTGAGATATACAGAAATAATTATGATTTGATAACTCTGATGCAAAGAGGTGGCTGATGAGCTTTTAACCATTATGATATATATATGATACATTGGTCAAAGTCTAGTGGCTGAAGGAATGATTGCATTGGGCTTGCAGCTTCTTCAGCGACTTGGGCTCAGGAGGTAGAACCGATCACTGGGTTGGCAGTTCAATCTCAGGCTCCTCCTTTCTTTGGGCGAGACACTGAACCCCAAATTGCTCCCAATGGTTGGCCAGCACCTTGTATGGTAGCCTGCTGCCATTGGTGTGTGTGAATGGGGGAATGACAGGCAAACAGTTTTGGATAAAAGCGCCATATAAATGCAGTCCATTTGAGCTGTATTATCTGCAGAGGTAGTTGTCACATGAATGCTCTTTTGCTATCCCTCAGAGAAGATACAATAAAACGTGTGCATCCAGTTTACTTCGTGCCCTTTGTGATGCACGCAGAAACTTAAAGCATGTCATGCAGTGTACGTGACATACTAATTCATAAAATGAGCAAGATGTGATGGTTAAGGCATTAACATGATTGTTGAAATAATAAGGCAGTTGTTTAAGTTATGAGCAAAATAATTAAGTGCATTTAAACGCACACCGCCTTAGAGGAACCCCACTGGTTATGATCCTTCCATGTCTTTACTTCATTCTCTCAGTCTCCTAGTCTGACAGCATTGCATCTATTTTAAGAGAATGAGCTCATACCCCCCCTCTGTCCTCCTTCCTCCTCCCCACCTTCAGCACCAGTCCGTGCACTCACCCAGGAGAGGTCTAGCCCACTAACGGGGGCTCATGGCTGGGCAGGACCTGCAGGAGGAGTGGGCCTCTCCACGGGACCACGTGGGGCTCTTAGCCACCAGAGCTGGCGCTAACGGAAGAGGAGTGAATAATTTAGAAAAATCTTTTCTGCGGGATGTTAAATATTTAGGCTGCCTCTGATGTAACTGGAGTGTGAATGTGCATGCATTTGCGCGTGCACGTTCATATATTTGTGCACTTGTGGGTGGAAGATGGACACAGAGGGGGTGACGTTATTTAAGGAGAGTCCACAGCGGCTTATAGTGAAGCAATAAGAGGTGAAAGAAGAGGGTTAAGAGGAAATAGTCATTAAAAGACTTAAAGAGATGAGTTTTGAATTGAGTTGCTGACATTTTTTTGAGTGGTTTGTTTGAGTAAAGCCTGTGGTATTTCTAGGATTAATGTGTTTTTGTGTGTAAATCATGCAAACTGTGTATTGTTAGTCAAGGCTTTGGCACTCTTCTTAGTAGTTTGGAGTCACTCTTCACTCTGCCTCCATCTCTCATTTTCTTCTTCCCTATCTTCATTCTCCTCCAGTAACAGCCAGCACAGCATCCGTCGCTGGGCCTGTCAATATGTGTGTGTGTGTGTGGGTGTGTGTGTGTCAGGGTTAAACTGTTTCAGCAGCCTGTCTCTCATTGTGTCACTCAGTTGCCTCACTCTCCTCTGACTCACATTAAGGCACAACCACACACACACCAACACACACCGACACACAAACCTCTTCAGTCCACTCAACCAGGGTTAAATGATCGCACCCAGATTATTAAACTCACCCGAGTTCTCTCAACTCCTCTGTGTGTGCGTGTGTGTGTGTGTCTGTGTGATGACGGGTTGTTGTGAGTTCTTCCTCTGTGAGGGCCTTGTTTACTCAGTGGGGTCCTTTTCACACATTCGGTAGTCCGGCCAGACTGCCTGTTTGTTTTTCCCACATCATCTCCTCTCCTCCGCCTTTGTGGAAAAAAAAGTGCCCCCCCCCACCACCACCCCCCACCCCCTCATCTGAACCCCTTCTCTCATCTTCCTCCCCCTGCCTTCCCTTCGTCCTTCTCGAGTTCACTGTTTGTCTGGCAGCCATGTTGTAGCCCTTAAATCAGGGGTAACCCAGAGTCTGTTTTTTTTGCATATCTGTCCGTGAACATGTGTGTTCATTGTGTCCTCCCATACTTTCTATAACTGTACTGAATTGCATTACAATCAAAATAATGAACACAATTTGATATTATCATCAGGAAACACAAATCTCACTTTATAAAGCTAATTATACAAACATGTAACCACATTGTCTGGAAAGCACTAGGTAGAGTTTATTCCCTAATTTATGATGTGTTTTTTCAGGCGCCTGAATCGGAATAATCTGGCCGTCTTCCCCGAGCTGCTTTTCCTGGGAACGACAAAGCTTTACAGACTGTAAGTTCTGTTTTTATTTTTATTTTTCTATCCATCACTCATTCACTCTGCATTGTTAACTGAAATATTCTTCATTTTCTCGTGTTTTGTTTAACAAGAGCACTGCAAAGAAGGCCTGAGATCATTCAGATGAACTGTTGGTGCACGCGGTGGTGTGTTTGTGTGTATCACCGTTTGCTTGTAAAGGTCATTGACTACGACTTAAAATGACATGGAGAAATATTTTACAGAAAAAGTATCTGTTTTTCTCTGTGACACAGCCGTGGTGTTTCACTTGGATGAAGGAGTGAGAGGAGTGAGAGAACAGATTTTACATGGCCCTCTCCATAGAAGCCAGTTCAGTAGCTAATGGAGATTAGCACTCCAACAGCTGCTGCCCACTGGAGAGAGAGAGAGAGAGAGAGAGAGAGAGAGAGAGAGAGAGAGAGAGAGAGAGAGTGTGTGTGTGTGAGGATAGAAAGGAGAAAGTGAGCAAGACAGACCAAGGGAGGTATAAGCAGTGGAACATAGAAACAGGTTTCTCTTCTGAAATTACATTTTGTGTTTTACAGGCAGAAAATAGTTTTAGTTACAGAACATAAAAGCTCCAGTTTGCATTCAGACCAGTGAACCGCTGTTTATTGTCGTCAAGCACCTTCCACTCTTCACTCACAGCCTGATCGTCTGTACTGTAAACCAAGCTGAGGATTTCCAGTACTGTAGGGCTGGGCTGCAACGCTGCTGAAACTGTGGGAACTAACTTCCCGTCATGGTCATTTGCGGTCTCAGGGAATAATTATGGTTGCATATATTTATATGTGTGGCTGAATATATTTATCTAAAACAATATTGAAATGCTCAGATGATTCAGAGAGTGTGTGAAAGTTGTTTATGTTCTGCGGCTGCTACGGTGGTTGGCTGGGCTTGACCTGTCGTGTCTAAGGGTGTGTGTCTGCATGTGCGTCTGTGTTTCTGCGAGTGTGTGTGTGTGTATGAGCTTCTCAAGGCCAAGAGTTGGCATATTGCTCAGCGTGTGGGCCAAGGTAAAAATACAACTCGGATATACTGCTCTCTGCTCAGCTGTCGCAGACAAGCAGCCTCTGTGTGTGTGTGTGTGTGTGTGTGTGTGTGTGTGTGTGTGTATGTGTGTGTAAGCTTCAGCTTTCCAGGTGTATGTGTTTAGCAGAGGGTCCCTTGTTGGCTGCACATCTTCACTAAACAAGCACACTTCATTCAGCATAACAGCATTCGTGATTTTATGATTTATTGTGATTGTGAGATATAGTACGATATGAAATCCACTGTGGACAGAGAAAGAAACAAAACTCTGAGAAGCAACTGAAAATTGCTAAATGACAAAGAAAAAAGAAATTGCCAAGCTGGCGCCATTGCAGCCACAAAGCTACAAGCAGATTTGTCAGACGTATGGAAGTCATTCAGAATGAATGACAACCACGGAGGCTAAGCCAATAGTATTTAAGGCTCTTTGGTCAATATTAAATCTCATGTCTACTTCTACACCCCCTACAGTGTATTTTTATTTTTGGAAAACACAACAAGAAACCCTTGAGAACCTCTGAAGTGGAATCTTGTTAAGTTTTATATAGAGGTCAGAAGGTATGTGCAAACTGGACTGACTTTGGTTCTTGCAACAGTATTGCTATAAATGAACACTTGCTCAACCTGCTATTATAAAAATTATGTTTTCACATTTCTGGGGCTTGGAAAATGTGTGTGTATGTGTGTGTGTGTTTGTGTGTGTGTGTGAGTGAGAGAGAGAGTATTTACTGGATGTGTTTAACCTTTGCTCAGTACCGTGGTTTAATGCTTTGAGGGCTAAATTAAACTGGACTAAGATCAGGTGTGTGAAATACGTCATATATTTCAGAGGAAATGTTATTTATGAATTATGTTTATCTACATTTGTTTTCAAACCAGTAAGTGTGACATACCTTTACTGCAGGTTCAGGACTTTGACAATGGACACCTGGTTTTGCATCCTGCATGACATGTTAGGTCTAGACAGCTAAACACATTTAGATTAGGGAGATCATCTTTGTTATTGAAAATCAACTCTTTCAATCTTGCATTTAAGGCCAGTGTTGATTTTTTTCAATATTAACCAAAACCACTATTTTTTAGTTTAGTTTAGCTTAGTTAGATATTAAGAGAATAAGAGCATGACATTTCACATAACTACAAAAATGTGTGTCCAAAATCACTCCTTATTTACTATATAGTGCACTATATTACCCTCTGCCATTTTATTTGAGTGTCCAAATTCTGACTGTGAAATTTATACAATAGTGCCCTCAAAAATTCTTCTCTGTCACATGTACACTACTTTGTTCTTACCTCCCACAATGCAATACATTGTGACTCTAGACTTGTCGGTGATGACATGCTGATGATTCATAAGTATCTGAAATATTGATTTACCTCTCACTAGAGTTAATTATTTATTGTCTGTTAAAAAGGGGGTAGTGAATGAGTGAACATGGTAGTGATTTCAGACAGAGCTCAAGACATAGGTGATTAGGCCACATCATATAACTGACAAACCAACACAACAAATACCTACCATCAGTTGCCAGTTTATTAGGTACAACTAGCTAAAATTAATGTAGTCTTGCAATAAATCTTACCTTCACGGAGGTTATAATGTTCAGTTTTTGTTAAAACTGTTTTAGAGATGTGTTGATTCATATGTATGATCATTTTGGAGGCTGTAGTTTGTGATTCTGTTGAACTGTAGTGCATTACAGCACTGCAGTTCAACAGCACCACAAACTACAGCATTTAACAAATGCTAGATATACACAAAACCAATATACACTAAACTAAATTTACAAGTAAAATTAGATTCTGTAAATTATTTATTTTAGATACCAGGATCGATTCAGTTCTTGCACTTCTATTATGATGCTTCTATTACATTGTATTGAAGTTATTCAATACAATGTGATGTTTTCCATCGCTATGCAGATGACACTGATGTGTTTATCTTGTTCCTTAAATGATTGCGGTCCTTTAGACTCATTCCGCATAGAGCAAAAACAACTGGATGTGACTAAATCCTGTTCAGTTAAATAATAATAAGAAGACAGATTATTCTTTTTGGCAACAAAGAAGAAAGACCAAATGTTATTGCTCACCTTGATTTTTGAGCTATAAAGATTAAAGACCAAGTTAGATGTCTTAGTGTTTTAATGGGCACATCTTTAAACACTTTCAGTTAGTGAACACGTCTTGCTGCTTGTTAATTAATTACTTAAATGTGCCCTGTGTAGCTTTGTAGTATACAAACAAAGTTTCTCTTTACATTCAGCATTACTCACCAAAACGCATTGTGTGTATCCTTGAGGTCTAACAAACATGATGAATGCATTTCCTTCCTTATAAAACATTTGCAAAGCTGATTTCTCTTAAAAGTTTGAAACCTTCTTTGTTTACATTAAGGTTTCCTACCTTGCAAGCTTCTTCTTCACTGCATATATATATATACATATATGTATATATATATGCACATATATACGCCTTTGTCTTTGTTTGTCTTTTGCAAAAGGTGTACACATACATTTGTGTGGCATGTCCTCTTCTCTCTTTTCCGTTATCCCTGCCAGCTTTTTCTCTCTTTCTCTCTCTTCCCTCTTTGCTGGGCAGAAATCAGATGAAAGAGGGAGAGATGAAAGAGGGGTTGATGAAGGGATGGGCTGATGGGAGGATAAGAGAATGGGTCACTGCTCCCTGAGCTGAAAAGTCTGGTTATGCTTGAGTATGAAACTAAATTGATGGGATAGTGTTCATGCTGTATTTGTGTGTGTGTAATTTTGCTGCTTGTCCCTCAGCAGGAGTTTTCCAGGTTCATTTATCACCGTGTTTTGTGTCAACTTGAGGTGCGTTTTGCTTAAAACTTTGGCTTTCCTGTGTTAATTTGCCTGAGTGTAGACAAAGTGAGAGATGAAAAGGGAGCAGGAGAGGAAGAGAAATTGAAGGAAAATTAGTTACCATTCTACTGAGAATGAGAGTCAGCATGGACAAGTTGATTAACAGGAGGAAAATGACTGAACTTCCGGTCTCATACACAGACATTAGACCTAAATTAAAGAGGTACGGGGTTTGAATTAATGAGTTGATGAGGCTACGTTTTTGGTGTGTTATTATGTGTGTGTAATAGTCCCTAATCCTCTGCTAAACGGTGCCCTGATGAGGCTTTACCAGGCAGCATTGTTGCTTAGCAGCCTCGGAGGTTGTGGCTTTGTCTTCGGTGAGAGCTTAACCCGGCTGCTCACACACACGCGCACACACACACACACACACACACACACACACACACACACACACTCTCTCTCTCTCTCTCTCTCTCTCTCACTCTAACACACACTCACACATACGTACCACCTCGGCCGAGACGGCAAGCTCAGCACAATGCGTCACAAGAGTGCATCTTTCAGAAGATGTGGGCTTTCCCAACGTGTTGACGGTTAACCAACACAGAGGGAAGAGGACAAGGAGGAGAAAGAAAAAGGAAGAGAGAGGTCAAAGGTAGAGAAAATTAAATTTTCTCTGAGTAAATAATGCCTTTTAATTAAGACAGAGAGTGTTGGGCGTTTTAGTTGCCACAGTGATGATGACCTCTGGGTCCCACAGAGGTCGAAGGTGAAGAATGTTCCAGTCAGGAGATCTAAGCAGGAGGTGATTTATAGAAGCAAGGAGGGGAAAATCTCCTCCCACTTATTACAAAAATCATGAGAAATTAAACTTATAACAGCTGTTTATCCTCCATGGATATTTGCAGGGAGATCAAACAAATGTAATTAGAAATGATTATTACGAGGCCAAAATGTTTCTGTGGCCTTAACCAGGGTTGCCACATAAAACACTTTACAAATAATTATTAAATGAGACAAAAATAAATAAAAAAAAAGAATAAATAAAACACGTCCAGTCACCTATACATGATGTTGAAGTGTGCAACCATTGCAGGATGTATTTATAACTTTTTTCAAAGTAATTTTATGAGATACCTTATTGAGAGGCAGAGGTACCACGTGCATGTCGTAGGGAGGTGGTGTAGCAGGGATTGGTGTAGCATAGACAGCGCAGGACTTTGACACTGGGGATCGGGGTTCACATTTTGTGTCCCACATGTTGTTTAGGCAAAAAAAACCCACTTTGGTTAAGGTTAGCAAAAGATCAATTAGCAAACGGATCAGCTAAATGTTAATAAAGAAAACACATCCTGTCTTGTGCTTCACGCAACTGTGGACTTTTATTTATGCAAGGATATGATATTTTTGAGCGGGTATCGTAGGAAAACAAATAAAATATGTTGTCAGTGAATGTGGCAACGAAACATGCTCTCAAACTTCACACTTATGTGATACACTGTTATCTTTGAGACTAATCTCTATCACTCACAACATACTGGAGGAAAAAACTAAACTTGTGCCTCCGGTTATTCCAGCCTATGTTGACGGGGATTATTTGGGTTGGGATGCTGCCTTTATAAAGATCAGTATCTGCTGGTAGCTAGGTTAGTTGCGGTGTTTTGGAGGAGAAGATATTTGGCCACTGACTTTGTGTACATAGGATATGCAAATATCTGCCATTATGTCTGTCCAAGGAAATGAAGTTAAGCCTTTGCAGCCCGAGGCGTCTGTAGATGGGCCTCTCTCCCTCTCTCCCTTCCCCTCTCCCTGTCTGTTCCCCTCTCTTTTTCTTTCTCTCTATCTAACAAACATAGACACACACTGGCACAAACACAGCGCTTTACCATTCAGCAATATTTCCTGCCCCCTCCTGTTCTTTCTGAATGCACTTTAACAGATATAAAAACTTTCACACACATATACACTGCAACACACACACACACACACACACACACACACACACACACACACACACACACAAACACACACACACACTCAAGTAAGCTCTTTTCAGATCTTTTCAGTATATACAAAGACATATTTTCAGAGAAATGTTTTCATTAGGACTCTTGGATCCCACAGACCATATCCAGCCAAACAGGAAAATGCGAACAGTGTTTTTATTTTTTTTTTCTTGTGATTGAGTTTGTGTGTTTTCAGCTATTTCCATGTCATCTGTGTACACATCATGAATCAGCTTGAGTGTGAACCAACAGTTACAACAGTGTGTTTAGGTGTTGAGTGTCAGTGACTCATTCGCTTGCCATCATATGAATCACATGACTCCCTATCTGAATTGCTCAAGGCCACTCATTCCTAAGAAGTGATTTGGCCATTCAGATCCCGACACACAATGCTGTAATTCATTCTGAAGTGATTGGGAGAGGACCTGCCAAAGCCGAACTGGCATTATTCTGAGGGCACCAGTTCAAAAGATTATGTTATACAGACAGAATGTAAAGATATGAAACGCCCTGCTTGACTTTTACCCCTGCTAGAGCTAACTTGTTTCTGAATTGAGCCCAGAGAGTGTGTGTGTTTGTGTGTGTGTGTTTGTGGACTTTGCTGAGCTGCACCGTGCAGCTTTTTTTTCACTATGAACTTGGCAATAGTTAAGCATAGAGTGGCAGAGCACCACACAACTATAGCAGAGGAAGACAGCATCTGTGACCCCACATTATTTACACTTAGTTGCCAGTTTATTAGATACACCTGTCTAAAACTAATGGAGTCTAACACAACAGCCCTGCAATAAATCCTACCTTCATGAAGGTTCAAATGTTTGTGTTTTGTTTAAACTGTTTTACAGAGGTGTAGATTCAACTATATGATATGATTTTGGAGGCTATAGTTTTCCATTAGACTCCATTTAATATAAAGTCTGCAGTCTCTGTAGTCCACTATCCTCTTTGTACAAAAGACTTGAGATATATCACAGCTGTGCTTTGTCAAAAACATTGTCAACATGACACATGAAAGAACATTAAATCATAAACTCTTTATTTATATATTATGCTCACACACATAAATATTTGCTGTCCTTCCGTTATTCTTTGTTCCAAGTTAAGGATCTTATGCTCTTATACATTCATTTGTATTAGTACTAACTCAATTTGTCTTGCAATGGAAACAAAGTTGAATCTCAGCTAATCTAATCTAATCTTTGGAAAGTGATTTAGTTTTTTTTTTTTTTTTTTGGGGGGGGGGGGGGGGGGTCACATGTTAATAAAATATATTTTTAAAACTGTGGGATCTTCAGCTCTAACTCAACTTTTAAACATAAACACACTCAAAATAAAACTGATAAATAGTGCTTTTAATTTCAGTATTACTTCTAAATCTAGAAACTAACAAATTAAATATATTAGATGTCAAGTTTTGAAAAAAAACAGTTTTCATTATGCAATATCTCCTGTTTAATATCCACACAAATGTCCCTTTTATGTTGCTAATTTGATATGCTCAATGCAGCTCAATTAATCACCTGTCGCCGAGGGAGTGTGAGTGTCAAAGTTCAGAGCTCACAGGTGAAAGGTCAGGGAGCATCAGTGTCAACCGATGAGATATCCAGGATAATGGACATGCCAGCAGTGACGGCAATGCTTTGCCTTTCAGATTACAGAACAAGCAAGAGTTACGTCTGGAAAAAGAGATGGAGAGAAGAGGGGTGGGTACAGACAAAATGAATAAAGGGTATTTAAAGGAAAGATTAGAGATGTGTTTGCTCTCTTAAATGGTGTGGAAAAAAAGCAGGGAGGAATTTCCTGAGGTGCAGACAGAAGTGTTTTCTTTATTGTAGCTAGCTGTGAAAAGAAAGAAAAAAGGAAAGCAGTGGAAGAAAGTGAGGGACAGAGAAAGTAAAGAAAGGAGAGCTAGAGGGGAGAGTCTTGTGGAAAGGAGAGGAGAGAGGTATGTCAGTACTTACTGTAGATGGCAGGTAGCCTGAAGCCTGGAGCCAGCATGTCTGTCAGAAAGAAGTGCCCAGGTGTGTGTGTGTGTGTGTGTGTGTGTGTGTGTGTGTGTGTGTGTACGTGCGTAACCTGAGTGTGGATTATTGGGAGGGGGGTTACATACCTCTCCAACGCCAGGAAGAGCTTACTTGGAAGCAGGTAGTTACGATAGCAGAGTGTGTGTGAATCTACGTGTGTGCGTGTGAGGTCTTCGAGATCATCAAAGCATTTCCTCGCCTTGCTTGTGTGTGATTAACGGTCACCGTGTGCGGTAATACCCCCCAACAAAGCAGTTAAATCATCCTGCATCCTCTCCACTTCCCTAGCTTCTTTTTAAGTCGACTTCCTCTCCTCTTCTCATTCGCTTTAGCCTCTGTGCTTAACTTAATAATACAACGTTAACGCTGGTGTTATGCGGGTGAGAACCAGCAGGATGTCGCCCTCCTTCTCCCTCTTCAGTGGTTTATCTCTCCAGGGTATCTGCAGGTATGGATCCAAGCCCTGTATTGATGGATGAGTCGGCCTGGCCGGTGAATTATGGAAGGGATTATGGAGTAATCAGAACAATTCATCATGCAACGCTCCTCTACTCACCCCAATCACAGCTACTCAGCAATATTGACCCCTGCTTGCTGTGTGCATCCATGTAGAGGAGTGTGTGTGTCTGTGGGGTGGGGGTGGGGGGTGTTGTGGCTTTATAGTTGCTGTTGTGTGTGTGTGTTTTGTTTAAGATGGTGAGGAGGGAAGTTATGAGGAATAACCCCTTAACAACCAGAGGTGGGCCAGCCATTACAAACTCACTTTATTCATACCATCATTGAACCTTATTTATCTGTAACTATATTAATATATACAGTTTAACTTCATTTGACTCAATAACAAACAAGGAAAAGTGGGTGTGGTTTGGTCAGATTTGAATGACAGTGGTATGCCAATGTATGCAAACAACCCACCAACTGTCATCAAATGTTGCCAAACTCCAAAACAAATGTATGCCTGGCTGAATTGTTGTGAAGATGCACAAGACATCGACAACAAGTGTACTTCTGTCAGGGTTAGTGTTTGAACAATTTGCTTACTTTAAACATCATATAGCTTCAACGAAAAGCATGAAAACATGATGATACTGAACATATTATACTGTCACTCTGTGGAATAAATTGATTTTAACAACCTTAAATGCTACAGAAGGGGAAAACTATTTTAATTTTAATTTTTTATAAGGTTATTAATGGCAATCCACCGAGAAAAAACTCACTCTGGCTACTAAGTGCTTTTTCAGAGACTAGAACAAAAACTAGAAACTTTGAGCGCTCACAGAGACTCACCAGTCAAATGGAAAACAGCAAGGTTTCAGTTTATGTCAATCAGTCAGCAGACCTAACATGGCTGTCTTTCTCTGCCTTGGGTGCCTCCCACCCTCCCCTCTAATCCTCCATCTTGGCTCCGTGTCAAGCCGCCTTGTCCAGTTGCACAATATCCCTCCTCCGGGGCAGGCAACTGCATCCCCTCTCTGGCTCCATTAGTGCCACTCCACTGGCATAGCCGGCATTCTCCAGTGGGACCGTCATCACTGGCCACTCTGTTGGCACCCCTGTCACTCTCCAACCACCACAAAAGAAAACCTCTCAGCCCTCCCTCTCTGCCTCTCCTGCTCACTTGGTCTTTTTTTGCGCCCCCATTTTCTTCCCCTCCTTGTCTCTCTCTCCCCAATCCTCCATTATCTTCCTTTTCTCTTTCCAGCACCTTTCTCTTAAGTCTTTTCCCTCTCATACTCTTTCTTGCCTACACTCCCCCCTTCACTCCCCTACCCATATCTCTCCCCCAAGCCTAGCACATTGGTTTGGAGAGGCTTATGCAAGACCCTCATCCAGGGTAATGATGGAGTGTAAACCAAGAGAGGAAACTGGGAGCTGACCAGTGATTCCTCCCAGAGATGTTCCTCACAAGCTTAGAGCCTCTCACATTATTTCACCAAAAGCTGAGTGTGTTTGAATTGACCACAGCGACCCAGGCTCATTAAAAGGCACTATGTTTACATAATGTGAGGACTCAGGCCAGAAACAGACCCACAACACACCAGTCGCTGTCACTTTAAGCCAATGTAAAACTAATTTGTGGAACATCATAGATATAGATTTAAAATTAAAACATAAAATAAATGTTACTGTCAGAGGAAATGAAACATGATGGATTTGTGAAGAGAAGCGAGAAAAGGGGAGAAAGTGTGACATTGTAGCTTTGTAGCTGCAGGCTGGTGATAGATCAGCAGGTTTGTAATCACAGGTTGGTACCCGACCTGTGTGTGTGTGTGTGTGCGCGTGCACATACCCAAGTGTGTAAGTGTGTGCATCCCTGCTAGTGTCTAATGACAGGTTCCAACCCTGATGTGTCATTATCCAATTACAGTTTTCTCTCATCTCTATGGTAACACCATGCCCCCCCCACCCCCCCGTAATTGGACGGCTGCTCTTAAGAACTCTGACCTCTCAACAAGTGTCAGGCAGGAGAACACACACTCTCAGGCACACACACACACACACACACACACACACACAGAGACACACACAGGATGCCAGGAAGATTGGGTAATGCAGGATAAAACAGATGCTATCTGAAAGAGTGATCAGCTAAACTATGCAAAGACAAGTTAGGACTCTGATCATATCATATCACTCCTTCCTCCTCACACTTCATCTGTCTGTCTGTCTGTTTCTCTGTCTAGTAATAACAATCACTGGTACTCATGCGCTTCCTCTCTTTGTCTTTCCTCTTTTTTCTTTCCTTCAGTCTCGCTCTCTTGCAAGTGTGTTGCCTCTAAATGGGCCTAAATGGGCCGAGACGAAGGGGAGCTTTTGTGGTTTATGGTTCTCCTGAAGCTCTCTCTTTCTGTCTCTCTCTGTCTCTCTCTTCACTTTTTCACAAAAACAAAACACAGCGATCCCCCCCCCCACTGGCCCTCTTAAATATTTCACACACTTAGAAGGCTTCATACCCTCTCCTCTCCTTGTTTGTGTCAGTGTGCGTGTGTGTGTGTGGATTCTGCCTCGTTGCAAAACTTTATGAGGTTCAATGCGATGGCAATACAGAGGCTGATCCTCATCGTTAGAGAAATTCAATTATGGACTATTGGCAGACATGCAGGAACAGAGAGGAGGGAAACTTGAATGGGAGAGTGAGGGAGAAACCAGAGGAGATACAGAGGATAAAACGTGTGTGTGTGTGTGTGTGTGTGTGCGCAAGTTTCCTCCTGTTCCTGGGTCAGAGGTCAGATATTAGAAGTCAGCATCACCTGCGTTCTGAAAGCTCATTGGCGGACAAATTTATGAGTTCAGAAAAAGGAATTTTAACAATTTCTTTTCTCAACGTGGACCAGATGATATCTTTCTGATCGAGTATTTTCTGGCCTACAAAGGACGTTGGTTTTACATATGTCTCATTTTCTGTGTCTCGTCTTAGCTACAGAATACTTTGCATTTCCTCTTTTTTTCCTATCAGATTGTGAATTGTCATTGCATTTTTATGTGTCTTCATTCAAAATTCTCACTGCCTTTTACATTTCAGCTCAATAACAGCAGCTGCAATGTTGATAATGGCACCTTCTATATGTTTACTGCCTGGCTGCCTTGAATTTCCTCTCACTTAAGTTTTTTTTCTCTCATCATCGTCTACTTTTGTCTGTAGCTATCTCCACCAGACTATGAGTTCACTATTAAGTTACTTTGTGTGTGTGTGTGTGTGTGTGTGTGTGGAGCAGCTGATTAGAGATGTTCTTGCAGTGAGTGAGGCAGAAAATAAAGTTTAGTTTAATATTTTGGGAGGTGTTGGGTTGTTCCAGGTTGTTACAGACAGAAGACAGCAGTGAAAGTTAGACAACAACCTAAACACCTGGACAGTTTACTTATGAATACACACACACACACTCCCACCCACATAACTATAATAAGGGGATGAGCAACCCAAGGTTATGATGTCAGCCTATTTTACAGCTCTCATAATTACAAGCAGCGCTTTGGGTGGGTGGGTATATGTCAGTGTGTCTGTGTTCAGTGCACATAAGATTCCTGTCAGAGTTGCCTTAGTGACCCGCTAGGTAACAGTTGGTGTTTCCCAGACATCTTAGCGGCTGAGGATATCGTCCGCTCTTGTTGAATCTGTGTTATACAGTACTGGACAGGATTTGTGGAAGAAAAGAGTGTAGAGTTGCCCTTGTTAGTAAAACTTTCGTTTACGTTTCCCATGTGTGTTCCCATTACTTTGCTATAAATCGCAGGGAAATTGGAGACAGGTTGACTATTCACCTGCCAATAACTCCCTTTGTTGAATCAGAAAACTATTCTACCATGTTGGATATGTCTTCACACAAACACCTGTACAAGAACTTTTCCTACATAAAATAGCTTGGGATAATTATTATTAAATTACGTTTTTTTTTCTACAAGAATTTTGATAAAACTAAATGTGTAGAATTCAAAGCATTCGTGTCATAAAGACATCCATCTTTACTTCATAAACTTAACTGACTGGCACTTCATACTGGTTTTAGATTAGATCAATACTATCCACAGTGGCCCCAATTGAACCAGCAGCGGTACAGTCGACTTTGCGTCAAGCAAGCTAGAGGCTCAGTTAAGATGATTTAAATGCAGAATACTGTTTGTGTGTGTGTGCGTGTGTGTGTGTGTGCGTGTGTGTGTGCGTGTGTGTGTGTCATGACCCTTCAGCACCTGGAATACAGAAAGTGGGAGGAAAAGAGAGGAGGGAGGGAGTGCCGGAGTGATGGGATGGAGGGGGAGGGAAGGAGGGAGGAGAGGAAAAGGTTATTAACCACAACACATTACCGCCTGACAACTTGCATGTTCAGACAAAACCCACAAGTAATAGTACCAGTGTTGTGTGTGTATTTGTGTGTGTGCAGCATGTCAGTCCCATGCAGGTTTGTGGGGGTTCGTAAGTTCAGTCTTGTAGGCATGACAAGCCTCATTTGAACTGAGTCTATAAGCATGTGTGTGTGTGTGTGTGTGTTATTGCCCAGTGTGTCATCCTGCAGCTGTTATAAGACAGAATGAGGGAAATACTTTGAATCTGCATTTTATAAATGTCTCCTGCTTAATTTGCCTCAATCAGCTCTTTCAGGAGATAGCAGCCTTTGGGGTGGCTTTGCTGACTTTTATAGTGTTTTGACTGGGCGGCTTTTCTCCATCTGTCTTCACTTTTGTGACTCGTCTTACCTTCGAACTCTCTCATTTCCTTTTTTAAAGTCTATATTTTGTGCTGCAGACTTCTCAGCATATTTTACAGATCCACAGTGGCGAAGACTAAGTAAAGAGATTTAGAACTGTACAATATTTCACACACAAAAAAACAAGCAGTGGTTTCAGAAAAGTCTGTTTAGACTAATCTCACAACCAACCAGATATGTCTTGTGACCTTTTTAAAAAACCCAACTTTATATATAGAGCTGAAACCATTACTAGATTAATTGATTAGACCATCAACGGAAAAATAATCAGCAACTATTTTGGTAATCGATTCATTGTTTCAGTAATTTTCAAGTAAAAACAGTGAAAAAAAGCCAAACTGTTTCCAGCTCATATGTCATTGTTAACTGAATATCTTTGGGTTTTGAACTTTTGGTCGAACAAAATAGTATTTAAAAAAAAAAAATGTTTATGTTTCATAGACAAAGCGATTAATCAATTAATTGAAAAAATGATAGGCAGATTATTTTACGGCCCTAAGATATAGCATACCAGCTCAACCTTGACCAGCTTGTGCAGTAAAAGGCTACTTACACACTGCATCAGTATTAAGAATCTGATATATGATATTCAGTATATAGCAATACTGTATATATGTCATTTCACTGTAGTAAAAGTACCTTTACTTTTGATACTTTAAGTACATTTAACTGATAATACTTTTACTTCATTTTAATGCAAGCCTTTTACTTGTAATGTGGTATTTTTATGTTGTGGTATTGATACTTTTATTTAAGGAAAGGATCTGAGGACTTTTTCCACTGCAGATCCTTACCTATTTCAGTCTTTCACATTAATGCATTGTACACTCTTTTTTCGTTTCTTTGTGCGTTACTCCCTCTCTCCGCCTGCAGCTCCTCTTCATCTCTATGAGTCGATGGGGCAGAAACAGACAGAGACAGGTGATATCTGATGGGCTGATGGTGATGACTGTTGCTAGTCAAGCATAATGGATGGGTCTAATTGAACAGTGCGTCTGGTGTGTGTGTGTGCGTGGGACAGTTCTGCAAATGGCAGGCGTTTCCATGGTAGCAATTAAGCACTGGGAGGTTTCAGGTCAAGGTTAATTAGCATGCAAAGATGAAAGAGAGTCAGACGAGAGGGGCTGAACGTTTGATCGCTGTTTGTCCTCCGTGACCATTTGTGTGTGTGTGTGTGTGTGTGTGTGCACGCTTCAAACAGTCCGCCCACTGGAGTCTCTTCTTCATACGCAATATATGTTATTGTCAGAAACACCAGGTACAGGCTACAGTGTCTATATATTCATATTCATGATGCTCAGCGCAAATTGTTCTTTAAGTATAAGGAAAGATGTTCAGTTGATGTTTGGTAGAAACATAGATTACAAACATATTGTTTCTTGAAAAACATTATGTGAAGCAGTTTCATTCAGATACATTACAATTAGGTGCCGCTGAAGTCCATTTAATGTTTTATTGCTCAGTTTATGATGATTAAATGTAATGATTTTCTTTTCTTAGTAAAATGTACTTCACTTCTGTTGAGTTTTTAAGATTGGATGAATATCAAAAACCTGGATTTTTTGAGCATTTTGGGGGCCGATTTTATTTTCAGAACTTGTGACAGAAGCCAGTGATTTCCAGATTTGCACTGTAATGATGTAATGTTACATTTAAAATAGCTGAAATGACTTTCGTACTATATTGCTAATTGGTCAGTCATTTAATTTATTTTACAAACAGAAATACTAAATATTTTCTAGTTCCAGCTTCTACATTGTGAGGATGTTTTTTATCTTATGTGACGGTAAACTTACTAGCTTTGGTTTTGTATTGTTGGCTGGAGAAAACAAGTAATTTGAATACATCAGCTTGGGCTTCAGGAAACTTTTGAAAACTGCAACTCCAGCTTCACCAAATTTGCATTTACTTCAGGGCTGTAGGACGTTTCTCTTATTTTGTCCACACCTGTAGTGTTGCAGGTACTTCTCCTCTTCTTAATCACTTTCTCTTTTGTTTCCTTTTGCCTCCACCACTCTGCTCTCTCCCTCTGAACTTTAACAGCTCAATATTCACTGCAGAGGCTTTCAGCTCTTACTCACAGCTCAATGATACAACTCCCGCTGTATGTGCACTCTGCGCGCATGTGTGTGTGTATATTTATGGTGATTGATATGCATTAATGATGTAAGACGAACAGCCATTAAAAGCTGGGAAACTGTAAGCACCGCTTTGAGCTGTGACTATTAGTCTGAAAGTTTCCGGTGTTGGCAAAACACAAGGGACTGCAGTGGCAGATGTTAGGGGAAAGTGCCTGTGTGTGTCTGTGTGGCTGTGTGTGTGTGTGTGTGTGTGTGTGTGTGTGTGTGTGTGTGTGTGTGTGCATGTCTGTGTGTGGACTACCAGTAGCAGGTGGTAAGTTTATTTCACCCCTCTGGCCCAAACCCACGGCCACAGGGGATTTTAGAGCAATCTAAAGCTCAGCTGTTCTCGTGCTGTAACTACACTTGTGTGTGTTTGTGAGAATGCTCATAAGCTCTGGGACAGATTGTCTTTTAACACAAGCAAGAGGGTTTCAAAGAAAGAGATTTCCTCCACTGTAAATAAATGGATTGAAACATAGACACAGTGTAAATCTCTCTTCATAAAAGCCTGTATCATGTTCCCAGTTTCCTCAGTAAACTGACTGGACCACAGCGATCGTCTCTAAGCAGGTACTTGAACACTTTTCCAGGTCTTTGCTTTAGTTAAGCTTAAGTGTTGCTTAACCTTTTTCCAATTCGAAAACCCAAATGAGATCGTTCTGCACTTTCACCTTCTGACCGAAGCTCATTAAATCTAATTGCTAATCTGGTCATGTGGAAACTCAGCAGCAACCAGCAAACAATCTGCGGTCTTGACACAGAGTTTAAGTAGCCAGGGCCTCAGGTTTCTAACTCAGTGCTCCAGATGGGCAGGTTTGCTCAGCTCAACGTAAATAAGGGTCCGACAGCTCGGGAAGCACAAAGACGGCCATTACTGAAGTGGCTGTTGGCAAAAGAAAGGAAGAGGGGGAAAAAGAGAAAGCAGAGATTGTTTGTTATTAAATTCCCTCTCCCTGAGGTCAGTGACACAGAGGCTTTTAGTGGCTGCTGGAACCACTCTCCTGCAACACCCCATCTAATTGGTTAACGACATCTGATGTCATAACATGCCCCCCTCTCACCGTGCCAACGCCATCCTTCATCCCTCTCTTGATGTTGCTTTCACCTCTCTCCATTTCTCAAACAGCTCAACCCCTTTGTTCTTTAAACTCACCCATTTCTCCCCCTTCATCTCGTCTTTACTTAAAGTGGGTATTGACTGAAGGAAAGAAAATGATAGTTAACAAATCTTTCCGGCTTCCACTCTGCGGTTGCCGCTTCGCTGTTGAATAGACCAGAATGTGTGTGTGTGTGTGTGTGTGTGTGTGTGTGTGTGTGGCCATTGATATTCTTCTTGTAACATTCCCTGCACATTTTTTTTATGATACAACAAAAGACTTAAAGACATAAATTTAAATACTTGTAGCATGTAAAAATGAAGAGACAAAGAAATTAAGACAAAACACAACAAAATAGTTAATGACCTTTACACAATACTGTATAGTTAAAGTGAAGGTGTGGGATGTTACAAGTTGAATTCATAAAGTGGAAAATAAATGATTGTGGTTCCATATTGGTGTATAAATATCACACTTCGAATGCAAACTTGTGAGTTGCTTTTAGACTGTTAACTTACATGCATAAATGCACAAAAACTCAAGCACATGAATAGGGCTGCAACTAACGATTATTTTATTAATTGTTTCATTAATCTGCCATTTTTTGGTGAATCTATGAATCCATTAAATGTCTATGAAATACCCATCTTAATTTCCCAGAGCCCAGTTTGCTTGTTTCCTCCCACCAGACACACATAAACCAAAGATATTATATTTCCAATTATTAAAAAAACAAAGAAAGGCAGCAAATTCTCACATTTCAGAAGCTAGAACTGAAATGACAATCATCAAAATTGTTGTCTATTCGATAACTCCTTTTCACAACGGACATTTTGACTTTAAACTGAAGCAGCAAAATAGAATTTATCTATCATTCATTTTATTATTTACACCTGTGCTTTTCCTGCACTGACATGTCAAAAAGTCTGACTTAGTGTTTCGGTGATACATAAAAACAGTGTTTAAACTTTCAAACCAGTGGTTACGCATGTGTAGTTAAAACAGTTTGATTGAAGACTGATTTAAAAAGTCTGCACTGTATTACCACAACATTATGATGAAAGTGTGATAGAAATTAAAGTCAGACTTGATGTTCACTGTGATGAATTGTGCAACTCAACCAAAGCCAATTGTTTGTCATAATTTACAAAAATGAAAGGGAAGCCTGGAAAAGTAAAAAGTGCAGCCTGTGATATGTAATTGACTGACAAAAAGGGTAAAGTATTAATGATGTTTTATTAACAAACGAAAACTTTCAAAAACTGCTGCTATGTTCCTTTAACTTTCTGCCTGTCTGTCGACACCCAGCCTCGCCTTCTGTCTGTCTGTCTGTCTGGCCTTTAGTTACCTAAGAGCCTCGGACCAAAAATAACAACACACTGTCAGACCTCTCGTTGCTACCTTCTCACATGGCCTATAAACTTAACAGCTCTCCACGCCGCCTGCTCTGTTACTGTACAAAGACACAAAGTGCAAGCCAAATCGGGATCGCTCCATCGGTGGTCTGTTTGCCGATATGCTCGTAACGACGATCCACTTGCTCATCAAAATTGCGATTCACTCACAAGCGACTGAACTGGGCTCATCCCCCACTTCGCCCGTGCGAGTAAACGTCTCGTATCTCCAAAGTTCACTGAACCTTGTTCAAAATGCTGATTTAAGACTACTGATGGTGCTTGTCTCCCCCCTCCCCGAATCCCCAATTTCTGACCCCTCCCCCTCCTCCTCCTCCTCTAGGGGACAGCAGCAGTGACCCATATGTGGCATGAAGCATCAGAAATACATCTGAACCCCTCAAACCCAACGTTCACCCCCAGCGCACACACACACACACACACACACACACATACAAATATCTCCCCAAGGAAAAAGCCTAACAGCAGGCGCTACACGTTTTCATCCTGTAGAATGTATTGAGACAGACATGCATTCATTCACTCAATTGCACACGTGCACGCACACACACACACGCACACACACACACACACACACACAGACAAAAGACAAAAAGGGAGTAATGGGCTTAGTGCAGCAGAGCTTCATGTGTGTCATAATCTTGTCATGATACTGTCCTAATCCTTCTCTAATCCACTACCCTTCTGGAAAGATGAAATTGGGATTACCCCTCTATCTGTCTCCATTACATAAGCATCTTCTCTTTCATTCAGTGTGTGTGTGCGTGTGTGTGTATGCGCGCTATGAGGTATTGCAGCATTCCCTGGAATGTCTGCTATCGTTTTTGTTTTTTTCGTTGATCCCAGGGCTCTGGTTTTCCTACTGCTGGTATGAGTGTGTGTGTGTGTGTGTGTTTAAGTGTCTGTGTTCATGTACATATTTTGTATTAAATGTGATTCAGGGAAAATAGCTTTCTCACAATGAAGAGAATGTTTCCTCTCCTGAGACAAATGTGACATTTAAAGGAGGGCCAATAATGCGGACACACGCACACACACACACGCACACACACACACACTCATAAACACACATTAACACACACACCTCAGTGGAGCAGATGGCCGCTGTGTGTGCTTGTTTGCGCTCAGATGATCATTCATATCTACCGTGAAAATTAACATACTAACAAGTTGCCTGTGCATATGTGTGTGTGTGTCAATCCTTGATTACCAGTGTGGTCGTGGGACAGAAGCTGAATCTGTGCCCGTGTGTGTGTGTGTGTGTGTGTGTGTGTTAATCACATAGGCTCCGCTGACCACGACTGGGGCATGAAGAGGCAACCCGCTTTCACTTAAAAGCAGTGGTATCTTTACAACTCCTTCTCCCTCGGGGCAATGGAGGAAAATAGGAACAGACAAAAAGGAGGAGACATCGAGAGAGAAAAGTTAGAAAGAAGGAGAGAAGTTCAAGAAATGGCCCAAAATGGAGGAAAGATTGGATGGTGATGGACGGAGAGGGGACAGATGGATGGGGTGAAGAAAAGAGAGAAAAAAAGAAGAGAAAGATACAGTGGAGTAGTTTAAAAAGAGGCAATAAAGTGATGGTGGAAGAAGATGAGAGGCCATCAGGAGAGCAAATAAAAAAGAGGAAAGGAGGTTAAGGACCTGCAGAGTGATGGAGACATAAAGAAAGAGGTAGAAGAGAAGACGAAAGAGACAGAAAGAACCATAGTACACTACTAGCATAAAAAGGCTGCTCTGACTCTACATGCTCGGGGCAGAAATGGTCTTAAAAGACGTTGAAATGAACAAAGCTCAGTTTGTGTGTGTGTGTGTGTGTGCGTGTGTGTGTGTACTTGCCCTCAAGGTTTTGGCCACTAATGGGCAGCAAAGTCTTTGTTCCTGAGTAACATGGTTTTTCAGTAGTGGTGCACACAAACACACACTTATGATTATCCAGTCTTTGTAAATAACAGTCTTGCCTGTATTGCTACCCTTTGTGACATTCGGAGTTCATGTGTGTGCATCTTTTCATGTGTTTGTGTGCATTTTGATTTTGTATATCAGCTTGTGGTGGTTGATTGCGATTGCTCCGAGTCAGATTCTTGCAGGTCATTGGCTAACAGTTGCCCAGGGAGACAACTCAGCAGGCCGTGATTGGCGGATGATCCTAACACGGTCTGACAGCCTTGTTAGTGCAACCTGATTGGTCAATTAGTAACATCACTTACTCTGAAATCCCTGGAGAGAGAGAGAAAGACAGAGAGAAACGGAAAACAGGAGTGATATCAGTTTATTTTAAGTTTCAAGTTGATTGAATTCAATCAAATGCATTAGCAACTTTTCAAAAAAACACGTTGCTGCTTTTTGTTTGTCTCACAGTAAATTAAGTATTTATTGTTAGAAGGAGGGAGGATGACAGAGATGGGGGGCAGGGGGCAGTGGGGGAGAAGATGGGAGGGAGGGGAGTCAGGGTGGGTCCGTTGTGGAGACAGATCCAATCTCTCCATAAATTATGGATGTGTTCCGGAGGAAAGCATTCAATAAGCAAATGCCACATGGTACTGAGTCAAGGAATCCAACCGTGTTTGTGTGTGTGTGTGCCCACATGCTTGTGTGCAGACATGCGCACCCATGTGATTTGTTGCCTAGAATAACAACAAACAAATGACATGCAAGAAAAATATGTGGTATTATACCTCAGTTTTTCAGGTGAAATGTGCTCATTATTTGAAAGGTTTAATTTAATTAATAAAAGGGAATCGAGGAATTTATTATGTTATTGAGTCATGTTTTTGAGTTTTAATTAGAAAAACAAATGAAAATCTGATTCAAACATCAATAGTAATAAAAAAAAAACTGGGTGAAATTCAGATTTCAAAAATACAATTTATAGCACAAACATACTGTTGCAGGAGGGCTTCGTTAAGCATTTATCTGCAGCAGGAAAGACAATTGAAAGCTTTTTTAAACTAATCAGCTCCTTTTCATGAAGCGTCCGTGAAAATGAGTCATTAGCTTGCATGTTGACAGGACGTGCAGGGATAGCCCATTTCCAATCCACCTCTCTGTTTCTGCTCATCGTTTCCCTACATATTGTAATCCAAACCTCTTCTTTGGCAGCTGAGACTGAATGACCACTGCTGTGTTTGTGTCTGGCAATGCTGCTAGTAATAAAGTTGTGTTGTTTTGAAGGCCAGCCATGAACAGCTTAATGAACTTGTTGAGCTTGCGAGGCGGCTGTCTGCGTCTGAGTCAATAGACTGGCTAATAAAGTTATGTTATCGGGATGGCTGGCAGCCTGCACAGCCTGCTGCTTTTAGAGACATGTCATGCTGTGTTTGAGTTAATAAAGTTATGTGTCCTTTGAATGGGTGTAATACAGTTGCCGGGGGTGCTGCTGTGTGATGATAGCGTTACAGGAGGCATTTTGATTGTCAGCGCAATAGGCTTGAACCAAATGCCTCTCAGTATGAAGAGGAAGGCCAGAGCGAACGGAGAGTGTTTCCCATTTGCTCTGGTTCTGTTTCTCAAAGCGTGAACTACTGTGCAGTTTTGTGTGTCTGTACGATCAGGTTTTAACATGATGGACAAACAGAGCAGCCGCAAATAGGAAGGCGACAACACAGGCAACAAGCGCTCTCACAGACACACACAAACAGGCATGAGGATGTTTGGTATGTGGCTTCTGTGTCAGGTGGAGCTGAGAAGGGTTGACACCTCGTCAGAGAGTCTGGGAGAGGAGACGGGAGATCTCACTATGTGACACCAGGCTTTTTATAGACGCAGGGGAAGTAGAGATGGATCCAAATGGATCACCTCTGCCTCACAGGGCCCCTCTACCAGTTTGTGAGCCTGCCTGTGGTCATGTAAGCTATTATGGATCCCTTTTTTTCAGTCAGGTAGTCTCATTGATATCAAGCGCTCTTTTTCAAGAGAGGCCTGAGAACACGGAAAATACAACCAGACATGCAATGACAAGAGCTAAACAAATTTAAGGGCAAGTCATCTAATATTCAAGTAGCAAAATTAGAAAAAAGATGGTTCCAGTGGAGGTTTTCTGGTCGAGGTCCTAATGGGGGACGCTCAGTGTCTTTCCTGTCGACACTCCAGACACTTTTTTGAATGATTTTTTGGAAATGAGAGGAGAGAGAAGGGGAGTGACATGCAACAAAGATCACCAGCCGGTTCATGTTTGGTGCTTAGGCCACCAGGGCGCCCCATTCCAGGCACTTTCATACTTTGCTTCAAACACTTTCCCTCACACAGTTAATTTTAGACATCTGATTTAATGGTCTATTGATGTATATTGTTCTGAGACAAATTTGTAATCTTGGGTTATATAGATAAAATTTATTTCTTTTAAAAGCTCTGCAGTTCTGAATCTAGTGCTGCCAAGATGAATGAGGAACATCCAAGG
>CM062204.1:14052500-14062500 GCA_031216445.1 Lateolabrax maculatus
AAATGTGTGTCTGGAGCATGAAATAGACTCAGACTATTTGGAAGAAACCACAGATCATCTTCTTAAACAACTTCATGTTTGTGTGTGTGTGTGTGTGTGTGTGTGTGTGTGTGTGTGTGTGTGTGTGTGTTTGGTAGTATTTTATTGCCCTGCTTAATGTGGAGGACTTAAAGGAAGCATGCGCGTCCTCTTTGGTATTCACTGAGAGACAGGGCGAAGGATGGAGGAAGGGAGGGAGGGAGGGGGTTGAAGAAAGATAATAGATTGGGGAAAGGAAGTGGTAGGAGAGAGGACTGAAAGGAAAAATATAGGAGGAAGCAAAGGAAGAGAGGAGGAGAAAGTAAAAGGTAGGAATGAAAGAGGCTATGTGAAATGTATAGGCTGGGGGTGTGAATGAAGACAAAAGAGAAGCAGGTAAAAGGCCAGTGGGGTGAAGGAAGGAGAACGAGGGAGTAAAGAATGACAGGAGAGGAGGGAGGAAAAAGGGACAGAAGGAAAGCTGGAAAAAAGGGAAACAGGGAAGACTGTAAGTGGGAAGGGAGGAAACAGGGTGGCTAGGAAAAAATAAATAAAAAGGGAAGGAAAGAATATCGAGAATGTGGGGAGAGGAGGTAATGAAAAGATGCAGTGGAAAAGAAGGAAATGTGGGCACATGAAATAGAAGTGCAGGAAGGAAAGAAGGAATGAAGGAAACAGGAAGGAAAATAAATTAGAAAGGGGTGTGTGGTTAGGAAGAAAATGGGAAGGGAGAAAGGGGAAAGGAAGGATACAAGGTTGGGAAAGTAGGAAGTATGAAGGGAAACAAAAAAATAAAAAAGAAAGATAAAGGCAGGGGATCAACGAGTATGAGGGGAAAGAAAAAAGTGTAGAATGTGTGTGTGTGTGTGTGTGTGTGTGTGTGTGTGTAGGCAGGGGTGAGAGGTCTATGTCTGTCTTCACCAGGATTAAGCTTCAGCCTTATTACAGCCTCATTACATCAGTCCACTTCTTCCATTACACACACGCATTGAATGCTGTGTCGCTGGTGCAGACTTGCGCACAAACACGCACACACACACACACACACACACAGGCACACCTTACTTATGCATTTAAAAACAGTCGCTGTGTCAATCAATCTCTTAGAGGTCAGGGCTGGAGTTTGGTATTCTGGTAATGTTAATCAGTTTATGTGTATGCAAGTGTGTTGGTATCGTGTGTGTGTGTGTGTGTGTCTGGCGGTGGGTGGGTGGATGTGTGTGTGTGTGTGTCACAGCTGTTTAATGCATTACCAACTAATATGACACTCCTGGTGCACCCACAAACACACACACACACCCTGCTAATCTAATTTAGCCAATAGCGGTAGGCTTCAAAAAGCCGTCCGATGTGTTGGCGTTGTTGCCCCCCCCCCCCCGCGTCCCAGCCGCTGGAACGTAGCCTGTCTAAACTCACTCATCAAGCTCTGACCTGCACATATTCTCTATATTTGGGACACAAACCTCATTGTGGACATTGTAGCATGGTGGGTCATATTTCGAATGGACCAACTCGTGTTGTGCTGTGGTTAGTAAATGAACAGTGGCATTGCTCAGGTCTGAACTCAGCTGCAGCCTGCTGGCTGAAATGCTTGAACTTGTCCAGTGGAAATGCAATGCGCACTAAATTTAAAAGATACCTGATCGGGTATGTATGTGATCAAACACCATAAAGGCTTGTGTGGTTTTACAAGAGAGCCCCTGTTGGATGTGATCAAAGAAAAAGAACACAACAATCACAAAAAACATAACAAAATATAAAAAAAATTGTACAGTGTGTCTGATTTTCTGTTTTGATTCACATGTTTTCTAGAAGTTGGAAAGGGGGTCTGTAATATGAACAATCGTGGCAGTTTAGTTGGCAAATACAAGAACATTTGCTTGTACTGGCAGTTTGCCAAGAGTTTTGTTGGAAAGTGAGACATCAACAGTGGTGGAAGAAGTATTCAGATATTTGACTTAATTAAATGTATGAGTACTATATTACCCACACATTATTAATAGAAGTCCTGTATTAAACATTTTACTAATATTATTATTATTAGATTATTATTAATGTTACATAAACGTTTTGTTGTTGCATTTTAATGTTGTAGCTAGTCAAGATGGAGCATTTTAACTACTTTGTATAGTGTTGATCATATTCTATCAAATGATCAAATGTTTTGTATGTAAAATCTGAATTTGTAAAGTAGAGAGTAACTATAACATATAACATATAAATGTAGTGGATTAAAAATACCTCAAAATTGTTCTTAATTATCTTAATCAGGAGGTGTACTCACTTTCCACCACTTGATATCAACCAATGGAAAAAAGCACAAATATGATTGATATAAATGCATTAGTGGCCGGATACTTTTTTATTTCAAACTTTTGTCTACAATTTTTTTATTCAGGCTTTCGCCCCTTTATTACATGGTAGAAACCATACAGAGCGAACAAGAAATGAGAAATGAGATGCAAAAAGGTCCCCACCTGGTGTTGAACTTTAGACATTTGATTTAACCCAACCGGGGAAGTTAAGGCTTCAGTGTTAAACGTTCATGTTGTAAAAGATGAAAACAACACATAAAAATGAATTTTGTCAATGTCAAGTACGTTTTGTTTTCTTTTGATGAACATGTAATCACTGAGAATCTTTTTTTTTTTTTGATTGATGACATTGTGTGTGCTTATACTGTATCTATGTGTATGTGTGCACATGTGTATTTGTAAGTGTGTATGCGTGTGTGTTGTCTGGCTGGTGTCCAGGAGACTTAATGGCCAACACTGTTTGCTTTCATGGCCCGTCTTTCCAACCCGCTGATCATAGGAATTCAGAACATACACGGACACACACACACACACACACACACACACACACACACACACACACATTAATTTTGCTCACTTCGACACATATGGCGTTTAGGTCAAATGTAGCGCAAACACACAAAAAGCCCCAACAACCAATCAAGAAAGCGTACAAGTAGTCCAAATCATGCATGACTTCTCATATTCACTGTTGGCCATGTGGAAATGGGTCTCAGCTTTTGTTTGGACGTGTTTGCTCTCTTTTTTTTCTCTCACTCTCTTTTGTCTCTTACTCTTTGTCTTTCTGCTATCATTGTCAGATATTGTATTTATTTTGACACAGCCCAATAAACATAAATTGTTCTCAGGCATGGTGTCTTTGCCAGTAACTGCCACATTTAAGCGCCAGCGTTGCAGTGCGTGTGTGTGTATGTGTGTGTGTGAGTGTGTGTGTGTGTGTGTGGGTGTGTGCGTGCGTGCGTGCGTGCGTGTGTGTGTGTGTGTACAGAGCGGACAGTGGACAGATGGTGCAGGACAGCTGGTCCGGAGTGACAAGTGTGTGTGACCCGAGCCTCTACGGTGGTGAAAGAAAGAAAGACAACATTGACGGAGAGAAACTATTTGAAGAGGAATATTTCAGCTAGCCTGCGATTGAGAGGAGCTGGCAAACAGAGGGGGTGGGGGAGGCGAGGTGAGGAGGGGGGGCTCTGGAGACATCTTGAATAGATTTGGAGCAAGAGAGAGAGAGGAGGAGGTGGAGTAGCGATAAAAGAAAAGCAGAAACTATGCCTTTCTGCCAATTTGTTCTTTTTTTATCTGAATAGTGCTTGGATTTCTTTCTGATGGCCACAAATGTTGTTCTTCCATCTTTTTGTCCTCCCCTCTTGCCTCCCTCCCTTCCGTCGTCCTCTCCTCCCCCTGCTCTCTCCCTCGCTCTCTCTGGTCTAAAAGCATTGTGCAGGTGTTGGGTCAGATACTGTAAACTGCCACAGCCTCATCGCCCTCCCAGAGCCGAGCGGCTGACTGATGAATCCCTCATTTCCCTAAACAACCCCTGAGTAGACGATTGACAAGACATTCATTCTCACACTGAGTTCAAGTGAGAGGCCTAAGGGGAGGAAACACTTTCTGTCTCTAACATAAACACACACTAATAGTGCCTGAAGGTAGAAATGTGATCTGTCTCTGCGCATATTGGACCAATGATGACCACCTCGCTCTTGCTCATTCTGTCTATTAATATCTCTCCATCCACCTGTTTCTGTGTACATTTTGCAAAACAAATGAAATTAATTATTTTAAGCAAAACTTGGTTACATCGTCTCAAATGTGACTATTTACTTGTTTTCTTTGGACTGGACAATATATCAGTTTGGGCTATGGGAATTTGTGATGAGCATTGTGTACCACTCTGGCATTTTATAGACCAAACAAATAATTGATTAATCAAGATTGGCTGATTAATCTCTAATGAAAATCATCATTATTTGCAGCCCTTGTCATCACCAATGCTGTTCTAGAAATTGCATTTATATATTAACAACAGCAAATACATTTTGTCGCCCAGATGCTGTTTTCCATAAAAGTGATGAGGAAATTTTATTAATTAACTTATCTGCTAAGTTGCAAACTATTGATATAGAACATATCGGTGACATGTTATCCTACAGTATTTGCTTATACATGCAGCAACTAAAACATGATACAACTTTTTTTATTGTTATGTTTTGGGAATGAAAGCATTTGGTTAAAGGTTAAGGGAAAGATCGTGGTCTTGGTTTCTTACAGAAAAAGTCAAGATTGAGTTCAATCATAAGGACGACGTGTTTACTTTATTAGCGTTTAACTGAAACCAACCTAACCTAACCAAAGTGCCTATGTTGCCTAAACCTAAACAGTCAGGGATCTGGATTCAAACCCCGGTCTCAAGTGTCAAGTCCTTTTTATGCCCACCTCCTTATGATCGCGTGCTGTACATAAATGTAATGCTCCCTTCATGAGAAAGAAATGCTGGGAGGGAGCGTGATGTATGTTTCCCTACAAATTAGTAGTATATGTCTGTCTGTCTGTCTGTCTGTCTGTGTGGATGCATGTGTTGTATGCATAAAGAGGCCTTGCCAGCATGTCACTCCAAACTGTTGGGTAAACACAGGGAAGGAAAGACAAAACCGCACACATTGCTGAATTAAGAGGAACTGTGTGTGTGCGCGTGTGTGTGTGTGTGTGATTGTCTTGGCCTGTCTTGTCATGGTTTGTAAACTGTGAATAATGGCACCAGGGTGAGTAAGTCATTGCCACTGCAGTCCTCTGCTGCTGCTACACACACACACGTTCACGCACACACACACACGCACACACACATACGCGCACACATATTATGCCTCTTTCCACTGATACACTACATAACCCCTCATTCTTGATGTACAAACACACTCTCCCCGACCACAAACCATCTCTTCAGAGGCTCAACTGTCAATCACATGGAAAATGTTGTTAGAGGGGGAAAAAATGATCTCTAAATTTCCCAGTTGTTAAATTGTTTATGAGCTGTTTTGTTGTTTATTTTGATGCCGTCTCTGGTTGTTTGTTTACTGCATGGAGCTGCAGGAAACAGCAGATGGGCTGTTAGCTTTTAATGAATTTGATTTAAAGGCATAAATCAGACTAATATAATGCACGTACAGGATAAAGCCTGACACACTTGATTTCGCTGTCTCTCTGCTCTCTCCCCAAACTTAAATGTTTTATTTTAAATCCACTGCTTCTGGTCATCTGACTGAGCTGGATGACAGATGAATAGAAAGAATGAATGATTGATGGATGAAAAGAGTGATGCAATGATTGAGCGATCAGGAGAATAGTGCAGCGATTGATGGATGAAGCAAATTGTGGGGGAGAAAAATAGATGGAAAAGCTAAGTCTGAAAATGACAAAGGATCGTTGGGTGCCAGATTGATACATTATCCTGTAGTGAGAGTTTTGTTTTTTTTTTTTCATAAGATGTTGGGGTTTTTAAATGGAAAGGAGGCAGACAAGAAGGGAGGAGGCTGCTTCAGCTTATTGGGTCATGGAGTTTGTGGCAGATCAGGTCAAAGACGTGGGCAAAAAACTTTCTGACCTGGCAAGGGATATGCAGACTAGGGCACACACACACACACACACAGAGGCAGATTCAAAAACCAACACAAATAGACCCAGACATATGTCCATGTGCTGTCACTTTCTATTTATCTATTCTATTTATTATTGTATGGCAATGTAAGAGGCAAACAGGAAAAGGATATGATGTCACTGACCAAGAGTTTGCGGCAACCAAGTGGTCTGGCATCACGTCCAGCGGTGGTCATTTTAGCTGTGGTGTGTGTGTCTGTGTCTACATCTTTTGTGTGTTTTGGACGCTCTTCCAGGCAAAGACTGCAGTAAATTTGGTCATAGTGCTGAGCTGGTTTTAAAATTCACACACACAGAGAGACACACACGCACACACACAGCCTATCTGTCATAGGCGGTGTGTAGGTGTTAGAGCTGGGGTTATTGACTCGTAGAGACGGAGACAGCAGCAAGCAACGAGTGAACACACTGCTATCGGAATACGATTAATACTGTCTGGCTGATGGATTAGACTCATTACACAGGGAGCAGGGCAAAGGAGGGTGGAGAGAATGTAGGAGAGAGGGAGAAAGAAAGAGAGAAGAGAAGAGAGGGATGGGAAGACAAGAAGGAAAGGGGGAAAAAAGGATTTAAGATGAGAGGTGTGAGAGGGGGAAAATGTTGGGAGCGTAGTCAAATGTAGAAGTATAGACTGGAATGAATCAGTGGAGAGAAGGCAGAGATCTAAGATGGATAGTTAGAAATCTTTGGTTATATTAAGGTCCTCTGTGCTTAAAATATCAAACAGTTTGAGGAAAATTGAATCTTTTGAAATCCATCATACTTTCTCCCAATTGATCATCAGAGGATGGTCAAAGCGCAATTTGCAAAACGAATTACAGTCAATCACAAGTATACACTACTTCAGTTTGTTTCGGGTCACGGCCACGCCAGCCTGTGTCTGTATCTGCTGTATCTGTTTCATGACACATGCAAATGACTGACGACCTAAAAATTCTGTTAAAACTACTCCTGTGTATATTAGCGCTGCATCTCATGATGCCAATTATTTTTTTGACTAATAAATTAATCGTTTGGGCTATAAAATATCAAAAAACAGTGAAAAATGTCCATCACAATTTACTGCAGCTCCAGGTGATGTATTCCAGCTTCATCTGTCTTGTTTTGTCTGACCAACAGTCCAGAACCCCAGAATTTACCACAATGTCAAGTCAAGTGAAAGAGAGAGAAAGAGCAGAAAATACTAACATTTGAGCACCTCATGTAGTGTCAATTTTTGATTTTTTACTTCAATGATTATTAAAATAGTTGCAGATGAATTTTCTGTCAACTAATCATTTCTGCTCGGGGGTAGATGGGCCTGAAATACCAAATCTGCCAATTTAATCTATAACATATGTTTTTTATTACTTGGTGATTATTACTGATAAGCATGTGGGCTACGTAGTGCCTCATGTGCATGTCACACTGAGCTACAGGGGAGAATCAGGATTTTATCACTTACAGTGGGCTCAGTCAGCTGCAGTGTGCATGTGTGGATACAAATGTTTCCTACAATGTGGCATTTGATTTTACTGCCTTTTACCAAGGTTTATCATGAAATTGTTGCCGAAAGCACAGGTGCACAGTATGATAGGCCTTTCTGTTGAGGCAGCTTTAAATCTAAATATCATTATCAGATGTTTAGAGGGAAACCATGTACCCATTACTAACTGCTTCTCAGCTCTCCTCATATGCAATTACTGTATTACTGCAAGCCGCTGTCCATTCCTCCTCTATGTGTGTGTGTGTGTGTGTGCAACAGATGTATTCCACACTTGTCTATAATTACACGTGTAAACATTTCTGATGATGTCATGGTCTCAGACCGCTGACTAATCTGTTCCTGAGCTGGAAAGCGACGTAATCAGTCTGGTTTTACACATACATGGACTCACACACAGACACACACACCATACATGATCTTTATTTTTTCAGCTTTGTTATTTTACCAGTTAATCTTACTGTGTAGATGTGATAAGAAAGGTCTGTTGAGTGTGTTGTTTCCTCAGCAACAAGACGCATGTGTTACAAGTTTGGCGAGCGGCTTACAGCTGGCTTTGTTAAGGGCTCACTACAAAACGATTGGTAGCTGAATGGAGGCAGCAGGAGCTATTTATGTAGGAAATCAGTAGGCAGAATGTAGCATTTCTACCAAGCAATCATCTTGGCTTTCCTGTCTGAAAATTATTGAGAGTATAAAGGAAGAAATGTTGCAAAATAAAACTCCTCAGCAAAGCAGCAAAAATAACACAGCTGCTACCACAATAGCTTGTGTAAACTGAGCACTTTCTAATGTTACAACTCGCTGAGGCAACACACACACACACACACACACACACACACACACACACACACTTTTCCTGGCAGATTGCCATCCTGGTAGCCAGACAGGCACACTCAGGCACACGGGGGACATCCTCTCTGTGAAGTCAAAATGTCCCCTAGGTGTCCACCCTGGTCCAGTAACCATAGCAACCCTCTTACCTGGCATTTAAAGTATGCATGTGAGGCGTGATGGCGAATAAGGGAAGCAGACAATAAGATGGGAAGAGGAGGAGACGGAGAAAGACTGCAGATCTGTCATTCATGAGCAAAGTCAATATTAGTTTAGAAGAGAGCGACTGAAGAGAGGCTGAAGGAGGAGGCTGTGTCTGTGTGTGTGTGTGTCTGTGTGTGTGTCTGTGTGTGTGTGTGTGTGTGTGTGTGTGTGGGAGGATGTGGGAGGGTGTGTGTGATTCTGTATAATAACTTGGTCTCCTGAAAGAAGTAAAAATATTTTTTTTTTTGTCATGTTATGCATGCTCAGTTTTAAGATTTCAGAGATACACACTTTAAAACCAGAGACGTCATGATTCACTATCACGCACACACTCATCAGGCGCACACATACACACACACATTCCTCCACATTCCCAGGTGCCAGTCCTGGCCCAGTGTGTTCAATAATCCTCTGCATTGTCTTCAGCAAGCCTCCTCTCCCCCCTCTCCTCCCCCTCCTTTGTGCCCCCATCTCCTCTTTTTTCTTTCGGCGTCTTTCTCCTCCTAATTGCTCACAGAAGTGTGATCTTTGGGGGTCCACTTCATGGCATTGCTCCCTGAATTAGCTGCAGGATCCACACACACACACACACACACACACAAAATATCCCTGTCTCATTTTAGTCTTGGTCTTTTGGCATGGCGATCCCATCCTAAACACCCCTCTACCAAAACCAAAACTGACCCCTTCTCGCGCAAAGTATCCGTCTTATCTTCTGCATTCACAATTTCTCCCTCTGCCCATCTTCCTCACTCTCTCTTCCATTTTCCTTTTCCTTTTTGACTCTTTCCAACTCCGTCTTTGCCCATTCACACATTCTTATACTTAATAGGATTAAGGTCTCCGAAGGGGATTTGAACAAGATGATTAGTTTACTGCTCTGCCAACTCTGGCCCATACCCTGTCTCACACACACACACACACACACACACACACACACACACACACACACGTATATAGATCCACGGGAACCCCCAGTTTGCGGGACCTGGAAAAGAATCTCGTGGCAGTAGGGCACGTACAAAAGAGGTTCAGAAACTGTATAACAGTAGGTGAGAGTGTGTGTGTGTCCAGTGTGAGAGAGAAAGAGAAGGGAGGAGGGGAAGGATGAGGGGTGCATGTGTGAGAATTGAGTGCTGCTCTTTCATGCCCAGGTCTTCTTAGACACGCAGGGCGTCAAAAGCTCCTCTCCCTCTGAAAAGAACCTTTAGAAAAGCAGCACTAAGCTCTTAACACTGGAGACCTGACTCTGTCGCACACACACGCACTCATACACACACACACACACATATTTCCTGGGCCACCAGAGGTGAGAAAAACAGACAAAGAGGAAAGTCAGAAGATATAGAATAAGACTACGTCCGCTTGATTCGGAAAATGGTGGTTACTTGTGAAAACAATGTGCGTCCATACATACAGATTTTTTAGACTTTTTTCATAAAGATCTTAGTCTGCAGTGAAACACCAAAGCAATATGAAATCAGCCATCACAGCC